>JARGCV010000262.1:0-247500 GCA_034064705.1 Bothrops alternatus | reverse complement strand
CTTCAGACCAAGCTTTTTAACTTTCCCTGCTTGTCTTTCATTTGGCAGGTTCCCTCAGCTGCTCTTGTGGCTCCCTCCATGCCGACGCCAATCATCTCCCTTCATAGCCTCTTTCTGTCCACTTGCACAGATGCGATCTAAAAATGAGTCTCCGGGCATGAAATGGGGCAGCGGCACTATTTCTGTTCTCTTCCTCCTCTCCCTAAATGCCTCCATATTCTCATTAAAAGGGCATGTTGCCACTGGCTGCAGTTTTGGCCACTTAAGGGTTGCAAGCAGTACGGAGCTTGTCAAATCTGGTTTGGTTAATTTTAGAGAAGAGTAGAGTCAAAGAGGCAGTTGAGCCTGGCACCCTGGCAGGACCCTCCTGGCCCATTTAGGCACCAGTTGTGGAGTTCCCAGAGTGCTTCTGGGTATCTGGTTGAGTCTATTAGCAGAAGGCTGGGGACACCAAGCAGGCATATAAACAGAGAAGGCCATTTTGGACAAGAGGTATTGTCCACTAAGACCATGTCTTCTTCTGGGCTCATCAACTATGATAGGGCCAAAATAACTATAATGAGGACAGAATTTCTACACTTTGACAAGGGCTGGGAAATGTAATGGATGACTTCATGGTGCCTTGGATTGGGATCGTCATCTGTGATCTATAGATGATTTGGTGGAGATGGCTCTGTGCTGCAGCTCTCAGTGGCTAACTTGGCTCCACTCATCCCCCTAAACCATAGTTTGTCAGTCATGATCAACCAAAAGGACCTAGGTTGACACAAAGGCTGAGCCGAAATCCAGCAAACTAAACCACATGGTGGTTTTGCACAATGTGTGAACCTGTCAAGTTCCCATAGTCACTTGATCTCAGAGATTGACAGCATTTTCTGTCTGGGTGACATGACACCTTCCCAGAACTCTCCTTGGCTTCTACTGGCACGTGGGCGCAAGAAAGGATGGGGCCCAGGATGGCTTTTGGGTCTCGGATAATGGACCTCTTTAAAGAGGAGATGTTGGTTGACTCTTGAGCTGGCTGGCCAGCCTGGATCAGACAGTGCCAGACTGGTGGTGAATGGGAGAAAGCTCCTTTGATGGGGGTGGGTCCCCCTCCATTTCTTTCATCTTTCTGCCCTTCCATGAATTAATGGAATGTAGAGTTTTGAAAAGGACAAAGAGTTGTGCTCACTGTTGGTGCTGCAGAGGCATGTGGTGGACTCGCTGGAGAGGCAGGCAGCGGAGGGGTGGCCGGGTCAAATCTCCCTCCTCACTTGAGGGCTCCTTCCTTGGAGGAGGAGGACCAGGCAATAACCCCCCCCCAACTAGGAGAAGTGCATGGCCTTAAGATCAAAAGACATAAAATCCTGCTTCTGCCAAAGGCTGCTTGCAAGTAAAATAAACGCTGTAAGAATCTTGAAAGAACCTTCAAAAAACACCAGCTTCCCTTTCCCGTGTTTGCCTGGGCTACTTCCGCTGTTTTTGATTTCAGATATTGGGTGGGGGGCTGCTCCCCGTGCACAGGCAGGCGGGAGGACTCCAAGGAAAACATATTTCGGGTTTGCTTTGAGTCCCATAGGGTGTGATGTTCAGAACTGGTTGGTGTCTTTTCTGCAACCAGCGAGCAATTAGATGCTCATCATTTCTGCATGATTTCGTTTCAGATTGTGTCTTGGGCTGTATGCAATTCCAAAGGTCCAGTTACCTATTTTAAATCTTACTCATAGCTGTGTGTATGAAAACGGCAGTTCTAGGGCTTGTGAGCAGGTAGTCTGTTGGAGAGAACTTTTTCTCCCATTCCAGTTAAGCAGATCCTGAGCGTCCTGCCCCCAGGGCCATTGTAACACATTTTGGCTCCCTTAGTTTTACACCCTCCACCTTCTCACCCCATTTGCAGCAGGGGAAAGGATCCTACCGCTGACTCACCTTCCTTCACTCCCACAGGTGATGTCCACAACCTCAGCCCTGAATATTCCTTTGATGGCACCAACACAAAGGTCGGCAACATTGTTCTGGCCTTGTACAGCGGCCTCTTTGCCTATGGAGGATGGTGAGTTGTGGGGCAGGTGACGTTGCCCTTGGGTTTGCCCCTCTGGGTTCCATCAAGGACCAGGAGTCCCAGGGCGAGGAGAGCTTGTGATCTTCTGATCTGGGGAGCCCTGTTATTTTATGTGTGTGAGTGTGTGAGTTTTCCTAGGTTGACACATTGTTCTCATTCTTCTACAAAGTCAGGAGGACTTCCCCCCCCCATCCCAACTCTGTATTGTAAACTTCTTTCCTTTCTCCCCATCTTTCAAACTGCAGGAATTACTTGAATTTTGTCACAGAAGAGATGATTAACCCTTATAGGTAAGTGTCTCCAAAACCTGATTTTGCATTGCTTTCTCTGTACTGTTGGTGGGAAGACGGCCGGCCTCTGCAGACTTTCTGGCTGTTGTGACTGCAGAAGCAACCAGGAGAGCTGTAAACGTTCAGAGATGTTCCTAGCTCTGCTTGTGAAACGGCCTTTCTGTCTCCTTTCAGAAACCTCCCTCTGGCCATCATCATTTCGTTGCCCATCGTCACCTTGGTCTACGTGCTGACCAACCTGGCTTACTTCACCACCTTGACCGTCAACGAGATGCTGGTGTCAGAAGCCGTTGCCGTGGTAAAATGCTCAAGATCGCTTCTCTGTCTTTGCCATTTTCCCCTGTGGGCCGTTTGAGCACAGCCCGCTTCTTCCAGCGTCTTCCTTCCTTTTATTCATGTGAACCGTCCCTTTTTCCGGGTTTGGTGTTCGTTGCCCATCCTCTCCAATAATCCTATGAAATCTTTATCTATAATTCTCCCTCCCCCTGTGGGAAAACCCAGGGAGCCTCACTGTGGGGCAGAATTTGAACAGGCATTTTCAGGGTTCCATTTTCCCCTGTTGGGAGGCAGATCAAGTTTTGTTCGCTTTGCGTCCCCCGTCCCCCCCCCCCCACCATTCGCTTAGGCTTCCAGGAGTTTTCTAGGTGAAATGTTTGACCTCCTGTCTTCCTCCCTATTTGCCGATAGGATTTTGGAAATTACCACCTGGGTGTCATGTCTTGGATTATCCCCGTGTTTGTGGGCTTGTCCTGCTTTGGCTCTGTCAATGGTTCCCTTTTCACTTCGTCCCGGTAAGTTTCTGCTATAGAATGAGCATAAAACCATCTCTCCGGAAATGGAAGCTGATCTTCATGCATATTTTTCCCTGCAGTATAAAATTCTGGAAAACTTGCAATTGGGTGGATGGATAGATAGACAGGCAGATATCTAATCCCCTCCTCACACCAAAGTATGCGAGTTGGATTGCAATATATACTTACATTTTACTAGTAAACTTATTTTGTGGCCCCTGATCTGCTGCTCTTTAAAAGAAGCATGAAGACCAACCAAACTGTTCTCCAGGCCTTTGACGAGCAGTTGTGAGACCTCCCCCCTCCCCCCTCATTCTGTCCGCCTTTGATCTTTCTTCCTTTTAATGGGTCTTGTTGTAACCCTTATTTTGACTGTTGAGAGCTGCCAGAGTTGTCTGCAGCATGGGCTAAGTAAATGAACAATAACCTAATTTAAATGAACAATAACCTTTCAGCGGTGGTTCGTTCTGCCTGCAGAACTGGTCTGACTAGCTCAGCTGCCCAGTCCAAGAAATTTGCCCCACCCCCTCCCATCCCCACCTCCTTGTTGACGGTCTTCCTAAACAAACCACATGAAGTAGGATTGGCCTGATTCCCCCCCTCCAAACAAGCCTTGTAAGCGGCACAAGGCAACTTCCAACATCCCCCAAGAACCTTCAATTCATCTGCCGAAAGCCCACAGTTAACATTTTAATTTAATCTCTTTTAGGCTTTTCTTCGTAGGTGCTCGGGAAGGCCACCTGCCTTCTGTCCTGTCCATGATCCACCCCCAGCTACTCACCCCCATGCCCTCCCTTGTCTTCACGGTAAGGATGCTCACACAAGGGTAGAGACTCCTTGGGGGGGTGGCAGTATGTGTGTGTGTGTTTGTATTTGTGTCTTGTGTATATGGGGGAAAATCCCATCTCAGTGCTTTTGCATTAAAACTTTTAGTAACTTCGGTAAGCATTTAGTCCTGAATAATAACTGCACACCTGCTGAGTTGTGTGGAGTTGTGTGAGTTTTGGAAGCCTGCAAGCTGGTGCTGTTTTGAGGGTGCGAAGGGTGCTCCAGAATTTCTGGGCCCTTCTCCTTCCCTGCAAACCGCACATCATATTTTGAATGCAACCATCTCATGTTCTCCTTGGTGCACATCAGTTCTCTGGGGTCCACCTGTTCTCCACCTGAAGGCAGGACAGGACGCAACGGATGGAAACTAATTAAAGGATTAGAATCAACCTAGAACTAAGGAGAAACTTCCTGACAGTGAGAACAATTAATGGAACGGCTTGTCTCCAGAAGCTGTGGGTGCTCCATCAGTGGAGGCTTTGAAGAAGAGACTGGAGAGCCACTCGTCTGGAATGGCCATAGGGTTTCCTGCTTGACCTCCAAGGTCTCTTCCAACTCTGTTATTCCTGCCCTTCTATGGGGCTCTGGTGGTTCGTCTTTCTGCTTTTGTGCCCCATTCTGAGCTCAGAACCGCAGACCTCACTCCGATGGCCAATATCCATTGTTTGCAACAATCCCATCCCCACATTTGCTGAGTCTGAGGACAAAGCGAGCGTTGGTTGAAGTACGGGTTCTCTGAAGCAGTTTTCTCCAGCTCCCACGTGGCACTGATTTCTCTCCTCGCCCCTTCCCCCCCCCTTACCACCTCTAGTGCGTCATGACTTTGCTCTACGCCTTCTCCAACGACATCTTCTCCGTGATCAACTTCTTCAGCTTCTTCAACTGGCTCTGTGTGGCCCTGGCCATCATCGGCATGATGTGGCTCCGTTACAAGAAACCGGAGCTGGAGAGGCCCATCAAGGTGAGCTTGGCCGATGTTGAAAAGGGAGGTTCTGCGACCGATTCTGCAAGTGACCGGCTTAAAGGGCCATCGGGGATCCAGATTTTCAGTCCCGGAGCTGGTGCAAGTCTGAGGATCCGTGGGACCGGTTGCGTCTCTAGACACAAGTCGGTGGGTCTTTGATTGAAGGGCTCTCGAGTTGTTCCCTTCTTGCTTCCAACGTTCTTGGCCTTCCTTGTCTTCTCACGTGCAGGTTAATATCTTGTTGCCCATTTTCTTCATCCTTGCGTGCAACTTCCTCATTGTCGTCTCCTTCTGGATGACCCCGAAAGAGTGTGCCATCGGCTTCGCCATCATCTTCAGCGGAGTCCCAGTTTACCTGATCGGGGTCTGGTGGAAAAACAAACCTAAGTGGCTTCTGCAAAGCATCTGTGAGTATAAGTTGTGTCAGTTTCCAGGAGCTGTTTTGGGTGGAAGAAGTGCACGCGGGATTGTCATCCACAGGTCTTCTACGCAGCAGAGATGGAGTAGCCTTTCCACCAAGTTTGAGCCTCCCTTTTGGTGCCACCAGAGCTTGAAAAATGGCCGGAGAAGGCTATGTTGGATCTTCAGCAACCATGTCTGGGCAGCGCTGCCCAACTTTTAGATATTTGGAAGCAGAGAGGAGAAAGGCAGGACGGGACATGATTGGGAGGGGCACCAGCCACTTCCCCCGGCCAAGCTGTGTGGGTGTCCACACCCTGGTGTGTTTGGAAAGGAGCAGCCAGGCGTGCTCGGACTCGGCAGAGCTGATGCCAAACTCCGTCTCCAGGGGTTAGGGCCATCTTGATGGTAACTGGGAATGGAAGCTGGGACAGGTTGAAGCTGGATTTTAGCATGTCCCCCGTGCTGAAACCGACCTCAGACTCAATTTTACCAATAGAAGAGAATAGTTGTAGCTCAGGGTTGACACGAGGAGTCCTTGGTGTTCTCTGAGCTTGCTTGTTTCCTTGCAGACATTTCATTACCCAACCGGGTAACATCATCAGTGTTAGCAGCGATGATGTTACCTAAGCGAGTAGTGAGAGCACCGAGAACCCCATAAACCCCATTTTTACAATTTATTTGTGGATCCAGTAACTTCAGAGGGATCCATGTTTCTGTTGGGGACAGAGAGCCCCTAAAATTATCCAAGTGATTTTCTTGACTGTGGATGCTTCTGTCACCCATCAGTTTCTTCTTGTTCAAGGAATTAGCCACCTTTTATTATCCTGCAAAGTCCAGTTTGGAAGGAAAATAGGCTGGTGGATGAAATTATTCCAAGGGCCTGGATGGAAATGTTGCCAGGATTTTAATTGGGATCTTCTGGTCCTGGTGCTTTGAGTAATTTCCCAAACCCTCCCCCCCTTTTTTTTTAATCTACCCACAAAGGACCAGTCAGTGTAGCCAGAACTAATTTTCTAGGAATTTACAATGAATCCCCACCCCACCCCAGGATTCCCGGGTGCAGAAGGCCTCCTCAAGTTGTTTGGCATATGACAAAAGGAAATGCTTAAACCCAAACAGGGACACTACTTGCACAATTCATTTGTTTAGAACAACTTTTAAATTGTGTTTTGTAAACTGTCGTGGTTCCATCCTCTGTGGGGGGGGTGGAGAACACCTGATAGAGGTGGTGCGATTTTTCTAGTGGCGTAAACATCGTTCTTTGTGTTATGGGTGACCAATTTAGGCACGGCAGCGACCTCAAAAGCTCATTCTGGTCATGTAAACTTCCTCCGTTTTGTTTCTCACCAACAGATTCCACCACAGTCCTGTTCCAGAAGCTGATGGAAGTGGTTCCTCAACAGTCTTAAGAAGGAGGCAAAACCACTGATCTTTAGTTTAAGCCAACGCACAACATTGTTTTTGAAACTTACGTATGTCTGATTCCTCCCTTGAAAAACGGAAACTGCAGAGACAGCCCAGAGACCTCTTGGGACCTCTGCCCACCTCTGGTCCTGCTGAGGCCTTCTCCAACTCAGATCATGGCAATTGAGAAGGTGCTGGAGGAAAAGACGATCCCAGGTGCAAATTTTAAAATTGGGAAGAGGAGGTCGCTTAGAAGAGAAGAGAGGCCTCCACCCAAATCGAGAAAATGGGGAAGCCCACAAGGATGTTTTGTTTACATGCTCAACTAGGGACTTTATTTAGTTTCTCCACCAGCTATCCCAACGTTGGCAGAAAAAGAAGAAAAAAATGCAGGCAGTGGACGAGGTCCAGCAACGTAGAGTGTTCCTCAAAAGACGCCTGCCGACACCGAACACTCCTTGCCAAGAAAGGGGGCCCTGCTGAAGAAGACAGCAGGCTGAGCGGCCCCCACCTCAGCTCTTCCCATTCTCAGTGGACTAAGTGGTTCTGACATGAGTATTTTTTTAAAATTGTTTAATTTTTTTTAATGACATCGTTTTTTTAAGCTTTCTTCTCCTTAGGACTCCCACGTGACCACCTTGAGCTGATTTCCCGTAAGGGGTTTTGTATAGCTTTAATTGGCATCCTGACAAATTCCCCCGTTTGAGTCAGGTTGAAATTTCTAGACACTCCTCAAAGCATGATGGATTCGTGCAACAGTCTCTAAAGCAAAACTTCTCAATTTGGGCGACTTTAAGCCGTATGGACTTCAGCTCCCAGGATTCCTGACTGGGGAATTCTGGCAATTGAAGTCCATAGGGCTTAAAGTGCCCCACATTGAGAAAAACTGCTCTAAAGCAACCGAATTTGCCAGTTGGGGGAACACCTTGACGTTGGAAAGTTTTCTTACTCGTTTGAACCCTCATTTTCTACCAGCATTCAGTGGTTCTACAAAACATGTTCCATTTTTGTTTTCTTGCTGTGCAGAATGCCGTGCATTACAGCCAGTGCACATGTATTCTTAAGAAGGGGACTGGAAGTTACTATCCTGTGCAGTGGATGACATGGGAAACTTAAGACGGGAGGCTACCAAGTGGGAACAAGCAGAACATCACTGTTCTGTGTGTGTCTGCGTGTCGGTTTGTTTATGCACGTGTGTCTAGTTCTGTGGCACTTTTCTTGATGTGTAGCTATACTCTAAAATATGCAGCTAGATTTTGGCCTAGCAAGCGAGAGGGTGGGCTTCTGAGTTTTAGGGCAAAGAATTGAAACCAGCACTCATGTGATTGATTGTCTGTTATGGCTCTCTCATGGGACCACATTGCTTAGAATTGGGTGGGATGCTTTGACTCATGGGATCTGTTTTTCCTTCTCTTCCATTCTTGGGGAATGTCTGGTCTGGAAAATTTGGTTGCTTCGGAGCAGGGCAACCGAACTTGGCAACTTTAAAACCTGTGGAATTCAACTCTCAGAATGTCTGGCCTCCCAGATGTGTGGACTTCAATTCCCAGAATTCCCCAGCCAGCCACTGAAGTTGATGAGTTGAAGTCCACACATCTGGGAGGCCAGACATTCTGGCAGCTGAAGTCCACAAGTCTTAAAAGTAGCCAAGTTTGGACACCCCTGATTTAGACTTGAGCTGTGAAAGCTTTCAGCCAGCATGAGAGCAGAAACACGGATGGACAGCACCTCCGTGGAATAAAACATACACATCCAAACTTTCTATTGTAAGGCAAGATGCAAGAAGTGGTTTTCCTTTGTTCTGCTTGCAAGATGCTAACCTTTGCAAGGTTATGTGCATTGTTTTCTTCACGGAGTTGTGTACTTTGTGGTTATCTAAACATGGAAACAGGCAAAATAATTTGGCTGGAGTGGGGAGAATAGTCGAGGGTAGCCCATCTGTCAGTTGTGAAGCCAACAAATGCGGAATCTAAAAACCCAGACGCCACAGTGTTGAACATCAGGGTGGGGGCATTTTAAACTCTGTCTGCCAGGGTTTCTAGAGTCCTCTGTGCAGCTGTTCCAAATACACTTCCCCTCTGTTGTCTGTTGCAAATCAATTTTTCTGCCTTTATTTCTTAATAGTAAGGAAATGGGCTGCCACTATATTTACAATTTCCAAATAGCATAGCGGTTCAGAAATGCTGAAGTCATTGTGGTGGTCCTATTTTACGAAGAGGGACAATTCCACCGTTCTACAGCACATCTGGTGTTAAGTGCTCTTTTGTCCTGGAGACAGTATGGCACCCAGATCTCCTGTCCTCCACATGTGTTGCATTACAACACCCATGGTCCCCCGCCCACCCAATTCACACTTTTTACAATGAGCCAAGTAGCTGTTTCCCATCTAAATTGGGCACCTGCTGTGGGCACACACACACACACACACACACACACACACACACACACACACACACACACGCGGCTTTGAACATTCCACCCACCAATTTAGTATGCTGGGCGTTTTTTTCAGAAGGAAAAAAAAAGTGTCCAGAAGGGCAGAAATGGGGAGTGGAGCCCCACAGGTGAGAACTGAAAAGAACGGTTGCCAACTCATTTTCTTTCCCCAGGACCTGCCATTCTGCCTCACCCCAACTCATTTCCGTTGCTTTCCATTCGAGAATATTTGGCATTCTCTAGGTATTTATTTAGCACACTCGAAGCTTTATGGAGCCTTGTAGAATTGCTTTTGTCTTTCCCTCACCCCGTTCCTTTTGTTCTTAGCTGTGCCTTATTGTTTTTGGACTTCTGCAAAGTTTTGGCTTCAGTTGCCGGCTGAGCAGAGAGGTCAAACCTGGCGGGCTGCGACTTGGTAAAAGAAACCAGCCGGCCAAACTGAGAACGGCTTTGCTTCGCTGTGCATTGCCCAGGTGTCTTTCGTCACGCTTTTCCTTTGAGCCACGTGGTCCAGTTCTGCACCCCTTTTATCCACTTTGTGCGTCTGCCTGGTTGACTTTCTAGTTGCTTGATGTGAAGCGCACCTCAAGAAAAGGCTAAGGGTGTAATTCAGCGGGAACCCAGCTAAGTTCATTAGTGTTGGGCCCAAAATCCATCACTGGTTGGTCTTCTGAAACCGCAGGGCCCCAATGACCAAGGAGAAAGCTCCCATCCCAGCTGGTTCCTGAACAAAGGTGATGTTTCTTCAACTAGAGCAGAGGTGTCCAAGCTTGGCAACTATAACACCTGTGGCCATTGGCTGGCTGGAGAATTCTGGGAGTTGAAGTCCACAAGTCTTAAAAGTTGCCAAGCTTGGACACCCCTGAACTAGAGTGGAATGGCCATCTAGGTAACCTGGCATAGTCCTTCGGGACCTCTTAAGAATTGTCTTCTTGATGGACCCAGAAAGACTACAAGCCTGGTAGCCCTTTTCAAGCTCAAAGACTTACGTGCTCGTGCAGATGGCTGGTCATGCTCCAAATAATTCTGCGGAGCAGGAAGCAAACAGTGGTGCTTTTTGGAAGAATGCAAAAATCCAGGATTTGTGGCATTCCAGACCCAGGTTTTCTAAGCCATTTGCTTGAAACGTTTGTGCAGGTCTCCCTCTGCTTAGGTTGCGCCTCTGTCCTTAATCAGTTTTCTTTTTAATCCCTTGGAAGCAGATTAATTGCACAAGGTTTGTACAGGCAACAGGGTTATCTTTATAACTACTGAGTGAAATCTGACTCCTTAGAAATCTATATTTTCTTTTAATATAGTTTTTTTATAAAATAAAAAGAAATAACAAAGTCTTTAAGCTAAGGAAAAGAACATAATTTTAAAAAACTTTTTGTTACATTTGGAAAATAAATATTTTTACTAATTTAATTATTGTGCTATATTTTAAATGAGTATCAGTATAGAAAGTGCAGCTCTGTTATCTAATAATATTTGCATTTGTTCACATGGAGTTGATCCAAGATTTGTGTTGCTTTTTTATGAGTTCTGTAGTAAAAAGAGTCAATTCTGCCTTGTAAAAAGATGTGTGATATAGTCCAGTCTGTCTTTTTTACTGTGTCCCCCCCCTCTTTCCCGGATTTGTTATTGTTCATTATAAACCATGGCTATTCCATTTTAAATATTCTGGTTTTTATTTGAACGAGGTTTTCTGAATTTCAAGCTTGCTGTTCTGAGCTGAGTATTTCTGGGTTCGCTCGCTTAGTGTGGATCTTGGCAAGCTGTTCTCCAAGGAACCATCCATTTCTGATTCTTTACCAGTCTGAAAAGAAAGAAAATCAGGATTATTTAGGCAGCTCTGTATGGGAGAGAAAAGGGTGCATGCTGTGGGGATTCTGGGAGTTGAAGTCCACAGGTCTTAAAATTGCCAAGGTTAGACACCCCTGGAGTAAGCCCTATTTTGCCAGGGGTGTATAGTGCCACAGCACAGGTTTGCAAACCAGAATCTCCAGCTGTGTACAATTTTTGAATTTGAAAAATAGTTGAAAGATGCATTAATCAGCTCTGCAATGCCAGGAAAACAACAACAAAGCGGTCTCAGCATGTGTGAATGCAGCCACTAGTTCTTTGCTTACACAGATACTGCAGAAACAAAGTAAGTTTCCTTTCCCCAGGATAATTACAGTGTTGGGAAAGAATTTTTACCTGCAAATGGGAAAAGGCAGACGTACAGATTTCAAAGCGGGGAGCGCTTAGGGTGCTTCAGAAATTGTGCATTGGTTTCTAGCAAGCTCAACTTGTTTTTAAGGCCCTGGAAATCCAAAAGGCTTTTTCCAAACCGTAATCCAAACATCGGAGCCGCTGATGGGAAGAATCTGCTGATAGGGTACAATTCCTGGCTGACAAACATCCGAGGGAGGTTTTCTTTGCTAGAACTGTATCGGGGCACATCTGACTTCAAAATGCCCACCTCAAAAGTGGCTGGCTGTGAAGACCTTGCTCTAATGTCTAGGTCTTTTTCAACAACCTCCAGCATCCAGCACAAAAGGGACACAAGGAGAAAAGGACAAGAAAACGGGAACTTGGTGCAACAGTTGCCACTCACAGCTTTGGAAAATTCCCGCAGATGGCATTTTGTGGACAAACTCCTTTAATTGTAATAGAGCCAGTCCTTGATGGTGCCGCTTGCTTTATTTTTTACTAAAATAATAATCCTGCAGCCATCCATTAAACAGAGGAAGGAAAAGATAAGGCTAGGATCCTCCCGGTAAGCTTTCTAAATCAAATTAACTTTGCTGTGGATATACCTAGCAATTTGCAAAATCCAGGATTCAGCTCATAATCATCTTTCTTAAGCACTACCTGCCTGAGACAAATTGCTATCCGTTTTTTTCCAGCTTCCCAGGTAAGTTCCAATCAGAAGATAAACACAGGAGGAGGAGGAGGATTGGAGAAGAACCAACGATGGTCCTTACAGCTCCTGCTACGTGTGCAGCTCAGACTCCCTTCTCTCATCCCCACCCCGAGATGATTATCTTACCCTTGGTTTAGCACACCTGTTCTTGGCTAAGACACGTCCATGCTTTGAAGATATTGTTTGGGTTTGTTTAGCTTGGCCCTGTTGGGTATTGTGCTCTCCACAAAACACTTAATTAAGAACATAAGAAGAAGAGCCCTGCTGAATCAGGCCAAAGCCCATCGAGTCCAGCATTCTGTGTCACACAGTGGCCCACCAATTGTACATGGGGATCTTGAGCAGAAAGAGAAGGCAAAACCCTCCCTTTCCCTTGACCCCCAACAAATGGTACTCAAGGGAATCCTGCCTGCCTCAACCAACATAGAGGCGGCACATGGACATCCGTTTTAATAACCACCGATACACTTGGCATCCATGAATCTATCTAACCCTGCCTTGAAGCTGTCAAGGCTGACAGCTGTCATGACCGCTTCTGGAAGTGAATTCCATAAATCAACGACCCTCTTGGTGAAGAAATATTTCCCTTTATTTGTCCTCACTTTCTTAGCTATGAGCTTTAGGGAGTGCCCCCTTGTCCTGGTATTGTGTGATAGAGAAAATAATTTTTCTCTATCCACCTTTTCTATCCCATGCATGATTTTATACACTTCGATCAAGTCGCCCCTTAAACGCCGTCTTTCAAGGCTGAAGAGACCAAGGCATTGCAATCTGGTTTCATAAGAGAGGCGCTCCATAATTGAGTCCAGCGCAGTCACAAATGGGTCCTTTCTCCGGGAGCCAAGGAAAATACAAACGTCAAAGATAAAAGCTGCTGGGCACGTTATAAATATCCCATCTACAGGAAAGCAGATCAAGATATGAGGCCAAGCACAGCCTGGTCTTGAAAGCACTTCCTCCTCCCCAATTCTGGTTACAGAGTTGTTTGCACACCATTCCCACCCACCCACCTTACATAAGTAATATCGCAAATATGTATGACTCCTGTTGAAAATAGACACCTTGGGCTGCCTGTGCATCATTGCACTTCTTTTCTTAGTTGTTTAATAACTGGGTGTGTTTTGTGTCACCGCTGAAGCATCTTCTCCAAAATCTGCAATTCCCATCACCCTTGGCGTAAAAATTTAGCCCTACCCACCCTCCCCCCCCCACACACACATCTGACAGCTGATCCATTACAAGTTCAGGCTGGGAAGCGCAGGAGGCAAGACTGCCGGGGCCAGCTGCCAGAGGCACGGCGTGGGCCACTGAGAGGTGCTCAGACATGGTTTTGGCTGCAACATTGCACCATAAATCCTCCTCAGCACATTAACATTGTAATCCCTACTGTAGAGAAAGGTAGCGTGTCAGGAAGACACAACCTGCAAAAAGAGAAGATCTACAGATACGGCGAGATCTTGAGGAAAGGCCAAGGTCCTTGCTGGGGGGCAAGCTTTGAAAATGATGGTGGACAAAACCCTGTGAGAGCCATCTGCTGCTTCTAATTCTTGACTCTTCCCCCTCCACCCAGGTCCCTTTCTTCCCCCACCACCTGCATCTTTTCTCTTGCTAGTCTCTATCAACCCAGAAATCTGTTTGACAGCCACACCCTGCACTCATTGTTCCCAGGTAAGCTGCAGGCAGAGTGAGCAAACCTAGGTGGGGAGGTGCACTTGAATGGCCAATTCCTCCTCCAGAGTGAAGTGGGCAATATTTCTGCAGCTTCTTTTGTGTCCCTATGGCACAGCTGCACCACCAGTTTAATTCCAGTGGACACGTGGAAGAAAATGGACAGAAACTAAGAGGCCTCTGTGTGAATGCATAAATCAGACAATTCCTCCGTTTTCCATCTGTCCACAAAGGGATTACAGGCTAAGGGCAGCCGGTGTCCCAAGATTGCAGCAGTAGAGGAGTAGTCCTTTGGATGAGACAAGAGGCTGTAGAGCAGGGGTCCCCAACTCCAGGTCCGTGGACCGGCACTGAGCTGCAGCTTGCCAGAAACTGGGCCATGCAAACAAGCAAAGTCCCATCCGTGGGATGCAGGCAGTGTGCGAAACCAGGCTCCCTCCAATCGGTGGGAAAAAACTTTCTCCACGGAACCGGTCCCTGGGACCCAAAAGGTTGCGGGTGACTGCTGTAGAGGTTCCTCCTCCAACCACTGTTGTGCCAAAAGAACATCAAAGAGGCTTTATTTCACTTCAGTAGCAACTGGGTGGTCTTCTGAAGATGCGGTGTCGCTCAAGGGGAAATCCAGAACACACACTGTTGGATGTTGAGGGGCTTTCAAAGTGGTTAATTTGTTGTTAAAAACAAAAACACCCTCTGAAAACAAGCCCATGTAGTAACCACCCCAAGACTCATCTGTCTCCAGGAAAATCCTTTCAAACTTCCACAATCAGCACGTTCCCTAGAGATGTGAGCTTGACTCTCATAATCCCTGGCTACAAATTCTGGGAGTTGGAATCCTAGGCTCCATCAGGCTTAGGATGGCTGGTCTTCCGCCTTCTCCTGTGCTGTGATTTTTCTGCCTTGTGGAAAAGTGGTGAAAGTGATGACTTTCAAAGCACCCCTAATTTCTACTGTACGATGCTGCTTTTTTACTAATGCAACCTCGCTTTTTATTTATTTGTATTAATATAATTTTGGGAGGTTCAAAAAGCAATGCACAATAATGAATGTGTGCACAGGAGCAGAAGGAAGCTACAAAGCAATGCAATTTCACAGCCGGATGAGCTCATTTGGACTGGTTGATGATGGCTGGTAGGACAATTAAGCCCCTTTCGCAGATATTTCACTAGCCCAGCAGTTTCTCTCCTGCTTTTTAAAAACAGGAAAGATGACTGTAGAGACAGGGAATCCAACCACAGATGTTGCTTGAGAAAATAAATGATAAAAGAATATTCAGGTAATGATCCTCCGAATTACAAGTGTGAACATTGACAGAAGGACATTCCTTATGGATGACTTATTACATAAGTATTAATGCATTGGAGATGTTTAAATAGAGACTGGACCTCTATTTGCCTGGAATGATTTTGGGTCCCCTGCCTCAGCAGAGAACTGGACTAGGAGATCTCCAAAGTCCCTTCCAATTCTTGTTATTCTGTATTCTGTACTTGTTAGATCTATTCAGTTTTTTCCTCCAAGACTTTAAGAAGGAGAGTTCCCTTCATCTTATCCGCACAGCAACCCCATTTGTGAGGTAGGAGGAACTAAGAACGAGACAGAGAGAGCCATTTCTAATACATTTCTGCAGCGGAGATGGATTTGAATCTGTCTCACCCCAGTCCAGGTCCTCAACTGCTACATCACAGTGACCTTCCACTGAGAGATGGACGGGCAGCAGGGAAGAGGCTGGGGACTCTGCCTTAATGCCCCGTTCTCGGGGCAAGCTTAGGGTGTGGTGCAGCATGGGTTGTGGGTCTTTCATTGTACAGTTTGGGGCTTTGTGGTCTTTCTCTCTCAAATTTCACTTAGATTCCCCCAGAGCATCTGAAAGGGACTCATCCTGTCCCTGGCTGCCTTTCTGATTTGAACCTGGGGGGGGGGACAGGGAAGTAGCCTGTCCTACCACCTGCCAGGACAAAGCAAATGGAAACAACTCCTAAGGTTCCCCCAGAATAAGTTAGAAAACCAGAATCCTTGTATCCAGGGGGAAGAAAATACACAAGGAATCTAATTATATCACAGTAGATATTTGGGAGACCATCTGAGAGGAGTTAACCCAGGAAGAAGCAGTGAACTTTTGCTACATGGAGATGAAGGTGAGAGTTGAGGGCAGAAAGGGCTCCCCAGTGGGCTCAGGCCCATCCTTCAGCCCATAGAAATGCAGACCAGCTGCCCTGGCACGATGCAACTTTTCGGCTGCCCTTGCACCTTCCTCTCAGCGATGGGACGGGCAGCCAGAGCTTCTGGACCAGGCTGCCAGATTGCCCCTGATGAAGCTGCCCATCCTCTGCATAAGACTGACACCTGGTGGCAAATAGCAGGCCCTGCCGCTGCAGCATCTCACCACATCGCAGCCAAAGTTGCATCAGCTGCGGGCTTGCAAAAGGAGAGACTCCTGCAGCTATGGGGGTGTGTGTGTGTGTCCCTTTTTATTAGGCCCACAGCCACTATTGGGAGTTTTTTTTCTTCTTTCTGGCATCTGCATTTGGGTTTCACCCCAAAACCCAAAACCTTCCTGCATTTTTTTTCCACTATAAAAATTCTTTTATTAAAACAATCAACATTGAACATAAAAACAGATTATGCAGCAATCATCATGGCACCTGATATACAGCACTAAGTATTAGTCTTTGAAAACGTCTGAATTAGTAGGCCTTTTTCCCCTCCTCGCGTCTAGCCTCAACTATACTCCTGTTACACTTTATTTGTTTGGTGTTTCTCTTATCTGGTTCCATATTAATGTGATCAACATTAAACCAAAGATCCTATTGCTAAGCAATCCTCCTAGAACATAGCATACAACATTAGGTATTAATCTTTGTAAACATCTGTTTTAGTAAACGTTCTTCCCTCCTCCCTTACATCTTCAAGTATACTCCGAATATATTTTCTTTGATTGGTGTTTCTCTTATATATGGTCTATCTACTGTTTCCAGTCTATCGCATATTGTGCGTTTGCACTTCTGAACTGACTTCATCCCATTACTAGTGCAATCTTTTATAGTCCCTAACCAGAGATCCTGAGGTGAAAGTTTCATATCCTGAGGTAGATTCAGTCTACTTTAACAATATTAAAGCAAACAACGTTAGTCATAAGTTTATGTTAAGAGGCATTAGTTATAGAACATATACATTCAACATTGGGTGTTAGTTTTTGTAAACATTTGATTTGTTAACCCTTCTTCCCTCCTCCCATCGAGCCTTAGCTAAACGCCAGCTGCATTCTGTTTGATTGGTGTCTCTCTTGGATATAGTCTATCCACTGTTTCCAGTCCGTCAGAAATTGTTCGTTGGAGCGATTTTTCAAGTATGCTGATATTTTCGCCATTTCCGCCAAATGTGTTACTTTCACAGTCCATTCTTCAATAGGCGGTATTTCCGGATTCTTCCAGTACTGTCCCACCAACAATCTTGCTGCTGTAATTAAGTTCAAAAATAAATTTGTCTCTGAGGTAGTGAAATCCTTTGTGATCCCTAACAGAAAAGCCTGAGGTAGAAATTCTATACGCTTTTTGAAAATAGTTTGGAGTGTCCACCATATCTTCCTCCAGAATGCTTTGATTTTTCTGCATGTCTGCATTTTTTTTTTAACTAAAGGGTAGAATTTATTTAATTACTGGCTCTTGTACCCGAGGCTTCCAACCAGCACGAAGGTTAGGTAAAGGAGGTTTCTGAATGGCCGTGTGGAGTGAGTGGGTGGGTGGCTTTTTCCAAGGGAGCTTGGTGCTTTCTGAAGCTGGTTGTTTTCTTGCAGATGTTCCATTAAACAAACTAGGTGACATGATCAGTGCCAGAGATGATGACTTTTGGCACTGACTTTTGGGTCATGAAACATCTGCAAGAGAACCACCAAGCTGAGAGAGCACCAAGGACCCCTCATTTTAGCCCTGAGCTACACAGATTCTCCTTTATTGGCATCTCCTCCTCTCCGCAAACCCCACTCCCTACTGGCACTAATGATGTTCCCTAGCTGGGCAGTGAAACGTCTGCAAGAAAAGCGCCCAGAGATCACCAAAGACCCCCCCCCACCCCTGATTTCAACCCCGGGCTACACCTACCGGTAATTCTCCTTTACTGCTTTTTCCAAAAGCTTTTTTTTGCCAGGCTTCCCCCCGGCCTTGCAAAGCAGCCCTCCCTCCTGCAGAGGGCAGCCGTCTGGCAGGCCGGGCTTCTCCTCCTGGTCCTTTTCGCTGGCAGGAAACGCCCCGGGAAGAGGCGAGGCCGGGAGACGGCCAGGCCGCTTGCAGGGATGGGCAAGAAAGGCAAGAAGGAGCGGAAGGCCAAGGGGGCCGAGAAGACGGCCGCCAAGATGGAGAGGAAAGTCTCCAAGCGGACCAAGAAAGAGGAGGTGATCACAGGGCTGCAGGGGCTTTTGCAGCTGCAGGGCAGGCAGGCATTCAACAGGTCCAGACCCCCCCCTTTCTGAGTCTCTCTCTCTCTCTCTCTCTCTCCCCCTGCCCATCCTTCCCCCTTCCTCTGTGCAATCCAAGGTGGAGGAGTGGGCTTCGTGCGAGAGAAGGGGAGGAGGAGGGAGTTAGTGGCACAGTAGATTAGTGCGGGGGTCCTCAACCTTGGCCAGGTTAAGACTTGTGGACTTCAACTCCCAGAAAAGCTGGCTGAGGAATTCTGGGAGTTGAAGTCCACAAGTCTTAACCTGGCCAAGGTTGAGGACCCCTGGATTAGTGCAAGACAAAGTGCAACAGGGACGGGAAAAACAGCCCCCTCCCCATTTTTTTGGCTGGGAGGGGGGAAAGAAAAAAAATGAATTTGTGGGTTTGTCTGTTAGAAAGGGCAGCTCATGGAAGGAAATTAAGATCTGGCTTTAGAGAGAGAGAGTAAAATATCACATTTATAACCGCCTTTAAGAAGATTGGCTGGGGCTTCTTAAGAATATTTTCTTTTTCCCCCCTTAATTTCTTCTCCCACTAGGCACCACTTTTCTTTATCTGCTCTGTTTCTTTTCCAATATCTGTTTTGATCTTGTTACAAAATCTCTTCCACAAAAATTATACATACACACACACACATAAAACATACCTTTTCATGTATGCACGAAAGAGTGTGCAGCAGTGATCCCCGTGGAGGTGACGTCTCCCTTTTTGGTCACAAAACGGAGCCGTTTCTTGACTTGCAGGAGGATCTGGAGGTGCTGATTGCCCAGTTCCAGTCTCTGGATGCCGCCAAGACGCAGGTGCTGGAGACCCCCTGTGCCCCTCCCTCCCCAAGGTGAGAGTGGAAACGTGATGGATATTTGGGTAGTTGGGAAACTTTGGCCTCAGAATGTTTTGTGCACCCCTTTAATCTCCAGTGAAAAGCTGCTAGTCCTCAAGAACTCTGTCCCCCCAAATCCTGTACTTGATTTGCTTAGCTTTTTTCCTCTTGGTCCCCAGGCTCAACGCCTCTCTCTCCGCTCACCCCGAGAAAGACGAGCTCATCCTGTTTGGAGGTGAATATTTCAATGGCCAAAAAGTAAAGTATTTCTTTTTCTCTCTCTCTCTTCTCCCTTTTCTTGCCCAAACTTCCCTTTGAAATCTTCCAGAAATTTCATGTTGAATTTTTGATTGTTTTAAAGGAATTGCAGAGCCCAAAACAGATCTATGCCTTATTCCCAGCACTAATCAATACAGGTGGCTCTCGAGGTATAACCACGGTTGGTCCCAAAATTTCTGTGAAATAGTGGTTAAGTGACTTTTCTAATATTCTAAGACTTTTCTTGCCCCGGCTGCTCAGTGAATCACTGTAGCTGGTAAGTTAGTCACACGGTTGTTAAGTGAATCTGACTTTGCTTGTCGGAAGGTCACAAAAGGGGTCATGTGATCTCAGGATCATAAATGTGAGTCAGTTGCTAAGCACCCATCACGTAACTGTGGGGATGCTGCAACGGTTGTGTGGCAAACTGTCATGTCACTTTTTCTAGTGCCTTTGTAACTTTGGTCACTAAATAAACTGTTGTTAAGTCGAGGACTGCCTGTATCCTGCCTTTCGCCAGCAGTAATAGGAGTTGGGTGTCTTTAGATGTGCTGGATCCCGTTCAAAGGGTCAAGAATTATTCACGTTAGTCACAGATAGACGAGGTCTCAAAGTTGGATGGTGGGAACTGAGTTTGCCCATGCTTTTTCTCTTGTCTTTCTGCATTTAACCCAGGAAAAATTGATCAGGATTCCAAGTTAAAAACTTCTCTTACTGTACAGCTTTGCTTGCAATCCAAAGTCCTTTTGAGCCATCCTAGACATAGAAAGGATATTGTAAGGCTCCGGAAGAAGGTGGAGGGTGGCTTGCTTGGTTGAGGAAGCTCTGGGCTTTATCGGGGGGGGGGGGAATGGAACAACGGAGGAAGGGGCTTTACTAAAATCTGTTGACTGAGTGGATTTCTCATTAGTAGCCCTTCGTTTTTACCTTCTAATTTTATGGGTTTTGATTCTGTCAGCCGCCTTGAGGGGCTTCTCTGAGCAGGAAAAAAAGAGATATAAATAATAATAACAACAACATTGGAAAGGACCTTGGAGGTCATCTAGTCCAACCCCCTGCTCAGACAGGAAACGCTATACCATTTCAGACAAATTCAAAGCAATAAATGCAAATCACGCATGTAGGAAAGCAAATATTTTTTCCCTCTGTTTCTCCTGGCAACTGATTTCATGGTCAAGTCATGGAAGTTCATTTGACAGGAAAATTAAGGCATATCTGGGAGAACTTCATCCCATAGCATGGAACTAATTTATAGAACTGGTCGCTTTAAACCAGGGTCTCCAAACTTGGCCATTTTAAGACTTGTGGACTTCAATTCCTGGCTGGCTGAATTCTGGGAGTGGAAGTCCACAGTTCTTAAAGTGGCCAAGTTTGGAGACCCATGAATCTGAATGGCCTCAGGAGGGAGCTTCCGCCTTTCTTCTCTCCTTCTGCTCCAGATACCCAACATTCCTGCAGAAGGAAGAGTAGAAAGAGGGCTGATGTCCCATCTTGCTCTGACCTTCAGCAGGAGTGGAGGTCCACCTGGAGCACCTCTGAATTCTTGGCCTCTGAAGTAGGGGAGGATCACGGTCCGAATCAGAAGCAGCTTGCAGAATCTGCAGTTGCTTTACTAAAATAAGGGTCCGCTTAGGGCTGATTTGGATGCTGAAGCAGCCAGTGCCGCCCAAGGACTTTCATGAATTTCCAGAGTTGCCAAAGATAGCAAATGCTGGCTGGGTGGTCGCTTTGAGATCTCAAATGTGCACTAAAATGGGCCTTTCCTGGAAGATTTCCATTTCTAGCAAAGCCCTCCTCCTCCTTTGATCTCTCCCTTAGAACATCCTCTACAACGAGCTCTTCCTTTACAACATCCGGAAGAACAGCTGGGCTAAAGTTGATATTCCAAGTGCTCCGCCTCGGCGCTGTGCTCACCAGGTACGGGGCATGTGACGGTCTGCGATTAGGATCGCCCACCATGCTAAGCCAGGATGGGCCTTGCTTCGTAGTGGCACTGACGTAGCTTCTTCTCCAGAAAATATGATTCTGTAAATACATGTAGAGGCCACCAGTATGGGATGCAGCCTTCCTTCCTTCCCTCCCTCGCTTTTCCTTTCTTTCCTCCCTCCCTCCCTCCCTTCCATCCCTCTTTTCCTTCCTTCCTTTCCTCCCTCCCTTTCCCTCCCTCCCTCCCTCCCTTTACTTCCTTCCCTCCCTTTTCCTTCCTTTCCTCTTTTCTTCCTTTCCCTCCCTCTCTCCCTTTTCCTTCCTTCCTTCCTTCCTTCCTTCCTTCCTTCCTTCCTTCCTTCCTTCCTTCCTTCCTTTCCTCTCTCCCTTCCTTCCTTTCCTCTCTCCCTTCCTCCCCTACCCACTTGTAACCTACCATGAGCACAGTGGTTTGACACAGTGGTGGTCAGAATGATGCAGGGAAGATATTGGGCTTTGCGTCTGGAAAAGGACCCCAACGTGGCCCTCTCTCTCCCTCCCTCCCTCCCTGCCAGGCGGTGGTGGTCGCTCAGAGTGGCGGACAACTGTGGCTGTTTGGTGGGGAATTTGCTTCTCTGGATGGGGAGCAGTTCTACCACTACAAAGACCTCTGGGTCTTGCATTTGGCCAGCAGGACCTGGGAGCAAGTCAAGTAAGTCCGGAGCTCGTGTGCGCCCCCCAGGGATGGCCCCCCCGGTGCAGAATGGGGAACCCGGGGATCGGATGGGACGGCGTCCCTGCGGCCCCGAGACACGCACAGGTCTCTGGGTGTCACCGTTGCTTTCTGGACGTTGGTGCCTTTGTGGCTTCTCTCAGAAGACAGAGAAACTAGGTTGGATGTGACCCAGAGTTAGGCAAAGAGCTGCCAGCGGGGTGTTTCCACACGAGGTCCTTGCTTAAAATAGGCAGGTCGTCCTCGACTTACCACCATTCATCTGTTCCAAATTACAATTGAATTGAATTGAATTGGCACGGGAAAAAGTGACCACCAAATTTCACACTTGTGACCGTTGCAGCAGCCTCCCCCGGGGTCACCTGATCAAAATTGGGACGCTTGGCAACTGGCTCGTATTTGTCACAGTTGCAGAGTCCCGGTGTGTGTGTGTGTGTGTGTGTGTGTGTGTGTGCTGTGATCCCCTTTTGAGACCTCCTGACAAGCTAGTCAGTGAGGAAGCCGGGTTCACTTAACCACCGTGTTACTAATTTAGCGACTGCAGCGATTTGCTTAACAATGGTGGCAAAGAGAGGTCGTAAAATGGGGCAAAACTCACTTAACAGCTGTCTCGCTTAGCAACGGGAATTTTGGGTGCCGTTGTGATCCTAACTCGAGGGCTCCCTGCAATCCAAAAGAAGGCCAAGAACAGGAAAGGGAGGAGGGAAAAAAAACCTTGTGAGCTGCTGACCCTGAAATTCTGGGTGGCTGAAGAAGAGGGCTCCTTGACACACACACACACACACACACACACACACACCCCTTGCGTGGGGGGTGCTTCATCTCAAGGCCTCCTCTTTCCTCCTGCAGACTCCAACCCCAGTGCCGGAAGGAAGGTGGATTGCCTTTTGTCCCCCTCTGCCAGAGGAGCTTAGACAAAGGCAGGGAGCCCCACCCCCCAACCCGCAGCCCTTTCCTGGGCACCTGCAGGAGGGGTGGGCGGGGAGGGGAGCTGCCTGGGCTTTCTGAGGAGCCCCTTGGACCGGAAGGGGAGGGGGAAGGGGAGCAGTGCCTGTGACAAGGGGGTAGCCTGCAAGGAGGGGGATCAAGCTGGGGGTTGAAGGAGCAGCCGTGACCCACTGGAAAAATCGGAGGGGCGGCTGAATCCCCTCCTTCGATTGCAGAGCTTCCGGAGGACCCTCCGGGCGGAGTGGACACCGGATGGCCGTCAGCAAGAGGCAACTCGTCATCTTTGGAGGCTTTCATGAAAGTAGCCGGTGAGTCTGCTCTCCTGTCCTTCCCTTGAAGGTGCCTCCATCGAGCACAGAGGAACCCAGTGTCAACACTGCTAACGTCGTCGGAGTTCCATCTGTCGGAACCATGACAGGGCAGGTGGTGGCGGTTCAGATTTGACTCCTTCGCCCTGTTATTGTCACCGGGCTTTCCCTGGAGGGGCATATCATGACCTTCTGGTGACAGCCTTTTCCCAAAACTGCCCAGCCCCCACCTCTCCCACATTCAAGGAAGGAGCCAAGCTTCAGAGCTTCACTCGTTTGAGAGCCATCTTTCTCGGTCCTTTTTCAAATGCTGAGTGCTTAGGCTTTATTTATCGTGGTTACTTAACTGGAGTGCTCCTCTAGGCAGAAAGTTCAGGCAGAAGTGATAGAAGTTAATTTATGGGCAGCTTATGGAATCTGGGATTTGGGGCTGCCTAGGACAAGGGTGGGTCACCAAGAGAAGTCAGAAGGCCTACAACAGATGAAAGGCTGGAGGGCCAGGGCTGTGCCCGTGTTGCTCATACTATCGTGGTCGGCCCGTCACTATTCTGCTGGAGATCTGTTGCCAACTCAACTGTGCCTTCCATCGCTTGTGTTTGATGTTTTTGATCAACTAGAGACTACATCTATTACAACGATGTCCATGCTTTCAACCTGGACACCTTTGCTTGGTCCAAGCTGGCTCCTTCTGGGATGGCCCCAGCCCCAAGGTCGGGTTGCCATCTGGTTTCAACACCTGAGGGCCACCTCATGGTCTATGGAGGCTACTCCAAGCAGGTGAGGGTCACCTTTTGCTATTAGAATTGGTATGAGTCACCAGTCTTTTAAGACTAGAAATTCTTCCACGTGGTTTGGAACACATTTGAAAGCGATCAATAGGAGGGGCTTCACAAAAGCTGCCCTTAGGTGCTATGGATCAGGCTCTGGTCCTCCACTGTTGCTAGATTGCCCTTCCCACCTTCCCTCACCCTGGCAGGCACTTCTGAATAATTATAGTTCCGCAACTTCTGGACGACCTCTTTCCCACCCTTTTCTCAGTTAGGAATGGCTGAAGCATTTGCAGGATGAAGTTCTAAGTTCCCCTAGGAAAATATTTGGGGAAAGTCGCTGGGAATCTCACCGGTCAAAAATCCTGACACTTTGCTCTTATAGGTGAAGTAATAAAACAAGGGCTAGAAGGATTGCACATGATTTATAAGAAAGATTTGTGGAAATAGTTCCTTGATGATAGCTTGGTTCTAATTCTATGATTCCATAATGCAACTGCTTTTGTTGTGCAGCGAATTAAGAAGGACGTCGACAAAGGGACCCTCCATACGGATATGTTTCTCTTGAGTGCTGAAGGCTTGGGTAAGTGTCCTTGCTGAATTTTTTGCTATGCTGAGGGTTGAATGGGGTGTGTGTGTGTGTGTGTGTGTGTGTTTCTTCCAAGCAGCAAAGGATTCTCATGTTGGGTCTATACCAGGGGTAGGCAACTTGGCTCTTTTATGACTCATGGACTTCAACTCCCAGAATTCCTGAGCCAGCCCTGCTGGGAGTTGAAGTCCACGAGTCATAAAAGAGCCAAGGTTGCCTGCCCCTTGTATAGACCCTCCTCATGTCCCTTAAAGCCTGAATTTTAAAAAGTTTCCCTATTATTATTATACTTTTTCATCCATCTCTCACTTTTCTTGTTCTGCTTTTCTATGTTTGACAGAAAAATGGGCTTGGAGCAGGGTGAGCCCCTCTGGAGTGAAGCCAACACCCAGATCCGGCTTCTCAGTGGCCCTGGCGCCTGGCAACCGCTCTCTTCTCTTTGGGGGTGTCCACGATGAGGAAAAGGAGGAATCTCTGGAAGGTGACTTCTTCAATGACATCTATTTCTGTGATCTGGCAAAGAATCGGTGGTTTCTTGGACAGTTAAAGGTTTGTGGAAAAATCTCACACAGTAAGGTTTTTTCAGAAGCTCTTTAGATCATCTCTTGTACTTGGGTTGGATTTTCATGTTCTTCTGGTACATGCTTGTCTCCATCCTAGGGGTCAAAGTCCGAGAGAAAGAGACGACGACGCGGAGCAGCGAAAGGGGAGGCCCATCAGGCTGGTGGTGGAGGGGATGAGGTGGAAGGGCAACCTCCCCCGGGCCCTGTGGAGATGGTCAAGGAGGTGGTGGCAGAGGATGGGACTGTGATGATTGTCAAGCAGCTCATCTCAGCTCCTCAGGGGAAGTCCACAGAGTCACCAGAGTCTGAAGAAGACGACGATGACAGGGGAAGCGAAGCCTCCAGCCCTCCTCCAGTGGAGCCCTGCCCGCGTTCAAATGCCATGCTGGCAGTGAAGCATGGGGTGCTCTACCTCTACGGGGGGATGTTTGAGGTGGGGGACCGCCAGTTCACTCTCAACGACCTCTACGCCCTTGACCTCCACAAAATGGAAGAGTGGAAGGTGCTTGTGGAGATGGACCCAAGTGAGTTAAGACCTTCCCGGTCTCTGTCTGCTTTCAGGTTTCGTCTCTACCTTATTCTCTGTACCTGCAGATGTCTTCATTTCTTGTCTTCCTTTATTTTTAAAAGGGGGGGGGGAAACCTCGAAGATGGTTAGCTTTTACCATGGTTGAAGAGAAGCTTGTAGAAAAATATCTGATGACATTCTGGAACTTAGGAAGGTTGGACCATGTTTCTAGGATCAGGAATCTGAATTTCTGGCGATTTCTTTCCCTTCCCTCTGAGAAAGCAGAAACAAAATTACACACCCGACTTTGTGCAAACTGGTTTAAGTGGCATAAAGTCTGGCATTGCCAAGTTTTGCTTCGTACTCAGAATCCAGACTTCCTCCTGACCCAACAGAATCCACTCAAATGATTTCTCCACATGCTAGCGGAGAAAGCTAGCCTGTGACCCAAGAAGACCAGTCCAGAATCC
The DNA here is from genome assembly GCA_034064705.1 of Bothrops alternatus. Taxonomy (NCBI): domain Eukaryota; kingdom Metazoa; phylum Chordata; class Lepidosauria; order Squamata; family Viperidae; genus Bothrops; species Bothrops alternatus. Next base: position 221,487 of record JARGCV010000262.1, on the reverse strand, counting down.
TTCTTGATCTATTAGATTTCCTTGCTGATTTTGTCAGCCTTCCCCAGAAGCTTCCAACATTCCCCAAAAACTGGGTTGGTCTGAGCAGCAGAGGTTGTCTTTGTTGCACAGAAAGTACACACAATCACTTTATAGCAGTTGCTCTTAATTTTGTTTTTGCTCTTTGGGTTCAATGTTGTGACTATTCTTGGGCTTTAACTCCTCCTCCTCGTCTGCTAAATCTCCTCTTGTGGCTCAAAGGGCCCCCTGCAAGGTAGCTTCTGAAGCACAGGGCAACCTGCATATTTAACCAGCCTACCTGTTATCACCAGGCCAAGACAGGAGGCTGAATTCTAGTTCTCTGCATAAGATCCCTGAAGGGAGCGGGGGGGGGGTGGAGGAGGAAGCCCAGAGCTTGCAGGTGTCCCTAGACACGTGACACGTGACACGTGAAGCCCGATTTACAGTTCCTGAATTCTTGGCTTGGAGACGTTCCTCAAGAGCTGAAAGGCAGCTGGGTTTAATTCTATCCCAGCTCTCTCATGTTAATCTGAGACAAAAGCTTATTTGGACCGATTCAGAGTCCGGGGATGGGCCTGTGGCTGAAGGGACCTTCATGCTGAGGGCTCTGAATATATGTCACCAACCGGCCAGCACAGAGCAGCTAATTTTGGCCGGGCTTAATCCCTGGAAGAACGACTTCACCGTGCCTTGGCCTCGCTTGATCCTGGCCCTGAACTTTTTCATTAATCCTAGCAGGGGCTACTTAGTGCTTTCTGTTCTCTTAATATGGGCTGGAAATACTTTAAACCTTCCTATCAGTTGCTGGAATTACTGGGGAACTGTCTGGTGGGGAAGGGAAGATCCTTAATGAAATCCTTCCACAAGTGATTATTTTTACCTAAATCTGAGCTTTTCTCGCCCAGGAACAGTCCAGCCACCATAGACTAGTCCAGACAGATTTCAGCAGGTGATGCCCCAAGGATCTCCAGACTTTGAGGAAATTATTATTACTGTACAATCTGGGCCCTTTTAAGCTCTGCCCCCTACAATTCAAGATTCACCCTCTTTGGAATCAAAGTCACAGCTCAGCCTCAGGTTGACTTCAGCATCTTCCCTGTTAATTTGGAGGGCACCACCAGTCATTTAGAGGCTAACATGGAGGACTGATGGTCATTTCAGGAACAATTCTTAACAACTAGTGTTAATTTTGAATGTTCTTCTGCATGCGAGGATGATATATTAGCATGTGTGCATTCCCGTATATTTGTTTATGAGCGTGTGTGTGATTAACCCTATATAAGTCTCTCCCATTGACTTAGCATTAAGCCCTGACGATGTCGGTAGTTTTCCGATGAAAGCTTGGCAATTCATTAAATTTTTTTCTAGTTTAAATTTTTCCTGGTATTCATACATGTATATTCTACTGTGACAGAAACTCAGGAATGGCTTGAAGAATCTGAGTCCGATGAAGATGTGGAAGGTGCTGTGGGAGGAGAAGAGGAGGAGGAGGAGGAGGAGGAGGAGGAGGAAGAAGAGGACTCTGAGGAGGAGGAGAGCGGAGAGGATGGTAAGGCCACCAAAAAACCCTGGACAAGGACCACTGTGTCCAGCGTGTGTTGAGAAGGAAGAGGTTCAGTTCCTCACCTTTGGGTTTTGATTCCCATGGGTGGCTCTCATGGGCCATAGCTGTGTGAGGATTCTTTGATGAACAGGGAAAAGGAACAAGGCTCCCCAGCTGGACGTTCTCCAGATGCTCCACTGAAGCTCCAACTCTAGGCAGGTAATCTGGAGATTTAGTATTCCTCACAGGCTGCCCTTGATTCTAGTAGGTCCAAAGGACAGAATATGACACCCCCAGTGAGACAACTCCCTTCTCGTCTCAGTTCTACACTATTTGCTTTTTCTTCCTTCAGACAAGGAAGAACATCCAGCTGTGCAACAGGATGAAACATTTGCAGACTACCTTTCCAAGACAGAGCAGTACTGGGTGAATCTGGCCCGCCAGAACTTGGGCCCTGATGCCAAAGAGAAGAAGACGGTGAAGGTGGGACAGGCTATGGCGAAGGCATTCTACGAAGGTGCTACCTAGGCAAAGCTTACCAGTGATGGGCCAAATGGTTGTGCTTGGCCAATCCCGTCTTCCACAAGGCAGGATCTGACTTGACAGTTGATTGCTTAGAAGGCCTGTGGTGAATAAGTTACTTCTGTCAAGGATTTGAGAGCAAAGTAACTGACATATGCTGAGAAAATCTGACTTTGTTTTTGATTGATGTAAGTCAAGCCAATGCTTTGAGGGACAAGCTTTCTATGGGGTTCAATCCTTTACAGGCAGACAAGTTTTTACAAGATTCGGGATCTTCAGGAAAATCCATCTCGCAATGTTCTTCTCTCTGTCAGAGAGTCCCAGTTATTACTGCTTCTCCTGGGCACTTCTGAGTTGTGGCGTGAGGATGCTGAATGGCTGGAGGAGTTTCCGATGGCCCTGTGCATGTACGGTTATGCTGGAAGAGAAAGCGGGATGAACGTAGAAAACGGAAAGCATTTCGGGAGTGAGCGGCTGGAATAACACCTGGAACGTTTAACAGAAGCCACATCTCACATGGATGCAGTCAGGAGGCTGGAAGCTGGAATTTGCCATTTTAAGAGAGTTTACCAATAAAAATGCTTTTGCTGGTGAGGGCGGTATTTTTATTTAATGAGTTATTTATTTGAGCAGGATGTATCAAGTGCTGGCAGGGCACATCTCTCTGCACCATCATTAGTGCTACTTAAAAAGTCAGCTTGTGTGGGGAAAATGCGTGGTGGACCGAGTTTTCCACCAAATTACTCATGTCTTTGTTTAGGTCAGGAGAACATCAATAAGCAGAATGTGGGGGCCTTTAGGAGAGGGATGGGGAAGGGGCTTGATTCCAAACCCCTTGTAGCCTGGAGCTCTTTCCATGGGTAACTCTAGCTCTCTTACAATCTGTTGTAAAAGAAATTGGAGTTGAAACAGGTGGCCTTCCAGAGGCTGGCCTCCAAATCCTGCCGTCTCATGGCTAATAGTAAATGATGGGGAGGGTAGTTTAACAGCTTCAAGGTCAAAAGCTCACACTTTTGCTTTCTGTACTAAAGAGAGAATAAAGGAAAACGGATCAATAGCAACCTTTCTCAACTGCTTCTCTGCATGTACCTTGGGATCCAAGACCCATAATTCACAGCCAACATCTGAAAGACTGCCCTCTTGACTATTTTTCTGGGTAGCTAAGCCACGATCTTCCAGATGTTGCCCAGGGGGCAACGCCTGCTAATGTACATCATGGGAAAAGATGGAGAAGATTCGAACAATATCAGGAGGGTCTCGGCCGGCCCACCGTGGCTCTTGATCATTGCACTGGGTCTCGAGTAAGGATCAAGTTGCATTTCCCTCACTGGAGACTCAATGCAGGGCCACAGTGCCATTTCTGGATTGGTGGGAAAGGCATGGGAATCCAATTGCATGTTTTCCAGACCATTCCCAACTGTTGACCGGGCCTCTTGGATCCAGCTTTGCAAGGTCAGCTTGGGCTGCAAAGCTACTCGGATGCATCCTTCTCCTTTGCCGAAACTTAGTGATGAAGCTGTGGGTTCGTTTTTGTCTGGTGTCTGAATAATTTTTTAAAAAGTGGCAATTTTAAAACTCGTGGACTTCAACTCCCAGAATTCCCCAGCTAGCATACCACGGAAGTAGTATCAGCCAATCATTAACCTTCCCAGTTGCACAAAAACCCCCATGGGGGAGAGAAGATCCTCTCAATTTATGAAATAGAATTGGGACACCCACAAGGTATGGTCAAAAAAGTCAATATGGCAGCCAAGAATGCAAACAAAGCTCCATCTGGGCATTGCACACACGTGAAGATCCATGAGATATAAAGGGAGGTTGTGGCTTTAGACGCAACACACATGAAAAGCAGCTAGAGCCTTGATTGTGTCCTACTTCTGAACTCTTGATCCATCCGAAGAGAACAACTGTTGTGCCTTTTTTCCACGATAGAAACTCATCCTTAGTAACAAAGACATATTTTCAGTGAGTGACCAAGGCAGAGAACCCCACCTCGCCCCTCCCCCAAATAAAAAGAAGAAAAGAACAACGCAGGCATCTTATAAAGATGTTTTGAACCATACCAAAATTAAGTGATACATAGAGGAGAGAAAACAAATTATAAAAAGAGCATTACATACTCAAGAGGCTGTTGTTGACAATGTTTTCGTTGTTGTTTTTGTTGTTCTCTAGTTTTGGTTTTGGTTTTTCTTTCCTTCTTTTTGTACAGGGATTATGTTGGAAGCTGGAATATACATCCTGCAGACAAAATGCAAAACTATTACATGCTCCGAGGCCAAGCAAGGCATCTGGAAATGGCTCATGGCAAGACGGAAGAAGGGATGCCCGTCACGCCTCGTTCCTCACGGTGCCACGGGGGCTCTTGGGGGGAGAACATTCAAGCATCTTTCCCCATAGAGAGGGGCCGACTCCTAGGCATTTCCTGGAAAACCTTGGTCATCTTTCAAAACAAAACCTTTCTGGGTCTATTTTAAACACCTGCTGGAAAGGTTGAAAAAATGTGTTGAACGAGATTATTTTTAAAAAAAAAAGATTGTGCAATTTATAGATACAGGATTTTTACCTGAGTCTCAGCATCCTGCAGGTGACTTTATGCAAAACTTTGGTAGGATGGGTGGTCAATAAATATTACAAATGAGTAAAATAATTTTCTATTGTCGCCTGGGACAATGAATGATTTCAACACATTGGGTGGGAAAAATATTTTGGACTTCAAGAAGAGAGACTTGTCTGCTAGATATGGCGGTTTAAACTATTCAAAAAATGGTGATTAACCATCAACATTATCCTTTGAGTGCCGTCTGCTTGGACTGTTCTCTGTTTTGGCCTTTCCCAGCTCAATGCGAACACCGGGATCGCCCTGGGATTTTCTCAAGGGACCCCCACCTTGTATCTCTATGGCCAGCCGCTGCATATCACCAAGCAATGCCAGGACTGCCACATCTCTCCGAAGATTGTCTTGAGTTAAACGTCTGAAGAGGGAGGCAATTCACGTGAAACCGCTTTCTTAGACCTAGCTAAATCCACCCGGAGGAACGCTTTCCATCCTGTCTGGTGCTGGGAGGGTGGGAATGCTGCTGCTACCATTCGGCCATGCCACACAGCAAAAGGATTGTGCAAGCAAAGAATTTTTGGGCTAAAATCCAAAACATTACCTAGGAAGGGGTGGGGGTGGGGGTGGGGAAAAAAGGCAAACTGTGAGTGAGACTCAATCGGTGGTGGGTCTTCTGTGAAAAGACGTGAAAGTTGTCGCGAGACAGTTCAAAACGACGACATCCTTCTCCTGTTGGGTCTCTCGCAGCATTATCCCCATTTTCAGACCGCTTGGGAGTGAGTTTTTTGTTTTTTTGTTTTTTTTATTAATTATTAACCAGTTGGAGTTTTGCAAACAAGACAGTCTCGGTTTAGATGAAAAAGTTAATAAACAAAATGGCGACTCCAATGTTTAACAAGATCACCATGACGACTAGGATGGGAGCTGAACCCTGAAACAGAGGAAAGAAAAAGAGGGAGAGGATTATAGGGGGACCCCCAGATCAATTGGGGGGAGGAGAGCTGGTCAATTGCTGCTGAAATTTCCATATCTCAGGGGCTCCCCGGAACCAATGATTCCCAAGCCCCTGGGCTTCTCAACCTTGACTACTTGGCTGAAGACTTCAACTGTGGGCTGGCTGGGGAATTGTGGGAGTTAAAGTCCACCACATCTTCAAGTTGCCAAGGGTGAAACACTACCAAGTCCAATGCAAGGGTCTGTTGGGTTCCCACTGTGTTTCTTCACCGCCCCTTCTCAACTGACCCTTAAAAAGATCCTGAAAGACTGCGCTTGAGTCACCCCCCTCAACTTTTCCAGTTGTGCTTCTCCATCCTGTTTCCATCATAGAAGATGGCACAGACAAGCTTCAGGCATTGCATTAAGCCGTTATTGGTTGAAGAAGCCCCACTGACCCAGAACTTACATATACAACTAAGCTATGAGCCACAGAGGCTGAGTTCTTATATCACGCTAACCAAAATCAAATAATCCACATTCAGGGTTTGGGCAGTAGAAGTAGCTAACAGGCAGGATGAAATGCACCTTGCTTTTGTTCAGAAGTTATTTTGCGCCATTTTGTGAGAATGCCCGCAAGATACTCTCAGAGGGCCAAATTCTCCATCAGAGATTCTCTTCCTGAGTTTGGGTGAGTGAAAAGGAGGGTCTGGGAAATCTGTTGGCTCTCCAATGGAAGGATTTGTTTTACAGCATTACTCATTCCCCATCCAGGAGAAGCAGCCACTTTGGGTGGGAAAGTGTTTAGAACTAAATAGCTGCAGCCTCCTGCAGATGCCTTGAAGGAGCTCTTGGGGAGTTTCCTTAGACCTATCTGCAGGACTGGCATTTCAGGAGGAAGGGATCTGGCAAAGCCTCTGTGTGTGTGTGTGTGTGTGTGTGTGTGTGTGTGTGTGTGTGTGTGTGTGTGTGTGTGTGTGTGTGTGTGTGACAGAGAGAGAGAGAGAGAGAGAGAGAGAGAGAGAGAGAGAGAGAGAGAGAGAGAGAGAGAGAGAGAGAGAGAGAGAGAGAGAGAGAGAGAGAGAAAGCACTCCCCTTTTCCAGCATAGGAAAAACATCCTTGTTGCTGCATAGCAACACACTGCAAGGATGCTGGCCAACCAGATCAACAGCTCACACGCCTCTCTGGGATACCTGGCTGCCCAGGCTTGGCTTTATCCAGGTAGATGCACCTCCCTTTGGCCATCTGTCTACTATCCTTCAAGAACCCATCAGTCCCTTAAATCTGTATCTGTAGCCTTTCGGTTTAGCTTAAATAGCCCCCCCCATTTCCTGATCTCGGAGGCTGGCAAATGGAGAACACGTTACACAAAGTATAATGGACCTGCTGGGGTTTTCCTTTGCCAATTCCAGAACGGCTCTAAATATTCAGAGTCCACCTGGGAATTTTTTGCTGAAACATCTCTGCTGCAACACACAGACTCACAGAGACTCCATGTGCAGTGCCAGACTTATTGTGAACAGGGCAAAGGCAGGTTGCCCAACAAACTCAGCCGCTGCAAAACGCTCCCACGGAATGGAAGCAGGAGCAGCTTTCAGCAACGTGTAAAAGAGAAGGAGTTGGAGAGAGAAGTTTTAGTATGAGAACAGGTGGATCCCCAGGATGTCCCTGTCCTTTTAGAGGGAATGAGGAGGAGAGAAAATGCAGTTCTGAAAGGGGTGAAGCCCTCCAAGTAGGCCAGCTCTCACACTGCCTACTGTTTTTTCTTCTTCCCTTTTTCTTCTAGGTTCTACATTTTGAGAGTGGGGAAATTTGAACAAGCCAAAGCCAGATTGGACATTCCCCAGGGCCATCACCTGAGGGCTAAAAGCCCAACTCACATCAAGTGGGTGCCCTTCCTGAGTAGGACTAAAACAGGGCCTGGCTGAGGAATTCTGGGAGTTGAAATCCACAAGTCATCAAAGGGCCAAGTTTGAAGACCCCTGGACTAAAAGGATATGCTGGCTAGTTGACTTGGCTGTATATAAATTGAATAAATAAATAAACCACCAGACAAGTTCCAAAGTAAACACAAGGGGCAGTTTACACTTGGCACAAACTCAAAGAGAAGTTCAGCAGTCATTCCAAAAGGCTTTCCCTGCGAATGGGCTGGGGCCCCATGACTGGCTAATACTCATTGGATAAAGAAGGGTGTGACATTGCTCCATCATTCCCCCCTTTGGTTCAGCAACTCCAGGAAGAATATCTATCACTAATCTTCTATAAGCTTCTTACCTCTTTGTCCCCTAAGTTCCAGCACTTTCCCATGTCCCACAGCCATGGAAAAGGAAAGCCACCCCATAGGGTCTAATCCTGACTGATAAATTCCCTGGACAGATGTTATATTCACACCTGACTGGTCTTGCACAGTATGGGAACTCCATCAGATAAAGCAAATCAGGTTTAGCATGATTTGACATTCATATATAGACAAAACCTGGGTTTCCAACACATCCCAACTTTGCTTTGCCATCAACCCATTGTAGCTGAAAGATCCTCAGGCTACACAGAGATCCATGATTTGACCATTGGCAGAGAAACAAGGACTGCTGGGAGATCTCATTGCTCAGTAAACCAAGGCAATCCTTTCAATTATATCAAAGGCTTTCTCAGGTCACAAGCCCCTCCTAAGAATATTGTACAGTACTACCTGTTCTAAGAAAACCGCTTCATTTATTTATTTTTCTTACCAAAATCAAAAAAGGAGGGGGAAGAGGATGATTCTCAGTTTGCTTACTTTGCATAGTAGACAAGAATTTGTAAAACTCATGTTCAACAGTCTTCGTTTTTAAATTAAACTTTCCGAATTGGTTGATGATTGAAAACATAGACAAACAAACTAGCACTGAACAAGGACACCACTGAGTGGAGGGCAAACCTGCTTGCTTCCAATATTTCTTTTACGAGAACGATTGTGGGGGATGATTGGAAAGTTATTCATTCCATCCCAGACTGTCAACAAACCACATTCTGTCTTGGTTCCTTGTGGGATGCAAATACAAGCAACCTCACCTGTCCAAGAACTGTCCATTCAGTTGCTAAGCAGAGATGTGGAGGGTGTTAAGCTGGAATTGATCGTTTCAAGGGAGTTGATTATTGTCCCCTAGACACATGAATGGATGACACTGCTCTCAGCTTGCCTGCCCCTACACCGCCCCAAAGGTGGCTGATACCTCTGTTCCCTTGTCACGCTTCTAAAATTCCACACAACAAGGCTCATTGTGAACCACAGCAGAGGCCATGCTGTAATAAGGACTGCCAAAACTCTGATTGGATGGTCCTTATTTTAGTTAGGTAACCCTATTTGATTTGAGTAGAAAGTCAGAAGATAAATTCAATTAAAAGTTTAAAATATAAACGTAGTGAGAAAAGGCACCAGTGATTGCAAGCATTGCATGCCAGTGAGCGCTCACATATCCCAGGCACACTTTGTATGCGTGCAGAGCCCACCGTCCCTCAAGTGGTCTGCTCATCACAGCCAGGGCCATCATCGTCACTATTTAGGAAGTCTCACAGACCAGCCCATCCAGAGTGCTCCACTTACCGCGCTGGATTTGAGCTCATCTCCATTTTCCGCCTCTGACTCTAGTGCAACAGGTAAGGATTTCTGTGGTGGAGAGCAAGTTAAGTCCCACCTCAACAGCCGGGGTTCACCTTTATCCCCGAACCTCAGGCTCTCTAGTTTCTGCACTGCTGGCTCACCAGAAGATGCCGGCCTGACGTTCTCCTTGTTCTGGGAGGTTGACCTCAGCCTCTGGACACCAAAGGCCCGCTCTTCCCCAGGATGTTCTTCAGCCAGGTTCTTGCTGAGACCCATTTTGCCATGATGCCTTTTTTGGGACTGCATCTCTTGCATGTAAGCGTCCATCCTCATGAGGGGCTTCATCTCCATCTCGTAATTGCTCAGCTTCTCCTCATCCAGCTCCGTGAGCTTGTGGCTCCCCGAGCCGTGGTGGTGTGGGCGGTGATAAGTCCATGAAACCACGGTTGGAGGGTCTGCCCACCTCTCCCGTGGTTTGTGATTGGCGGTACCATGCTTGTGCCCACCACTCCGGCCTCGATGGTCTTCCAGCTGGCCACTGCGCAAGACCCCGCCTCTCATCCCATGAGGCCCGCCCTCCTTGTCTTCGCCCCAGCTGTTAGGCCTCATGAACTCCCTACTGCGTCCCTCCAACAACATCTGGATTTCCCCACCCCTCTCCTCGTCCATGGAGAGCTGCCTGGAGAAGTGGGCATTCTTGTTCCGACAGGAAGGACCCCGTGGTGGGGACGAGGAGGGGCTGGCAGGGAAGCTTTGCAGAGGGCTGTCATCAGGCATGAGATCCGAAGGTGTCGTTCCTTTCCTGTAGAGTTCTGGGCTTTCCTGCTGCAGGGGAGTCCCTGTAGAGAGGACCTCGATCTCATCGCTTGAATGCTGGTGCTTTGGCCTTTGACACTCAAGCCCTAGAAGGCGAACAAGAAGCAGAAGATGAGCAAAACAAGGTGGCTGTTCCACAAGGACCTCCTTCCTGTTATCGGAACAGGAGGGGGCAGGAGAATACCTACCCATGTTCTATGTCAAGAAGAGATCTTAGGAACTGATGCAGAGAGAGCTAGCCTGTTGTACAAATACAACTAAGTGTCCTGAGACAGCTTCAAGATTACCAGTTTAATGGCCTCACTCATTTTCACGAAACGCTCTCACCAAAAGTTTCCCTGAATATAATACACAATCATCACTGCATTTCTCCAGGGGAAGGAGGGAATCCAATCTTAATTGTTGAATCGTTATAAAAAGTGTAGACTCTTGAGTTTAGCTTAGCCCTTGGTAGCTTCACACACACTTTCAAATGAGTTTTTTTAAGACCAGTAAGAAAATAGTTTGCCACTGCTGTTTTTCAGGATTCGAATATTTACTTTTTGGCCTGCAGTCACTTCTGGATATCCTCCTGGCCTTCTTTCCAAGTATTAAACAGGTCCAACCCTGCCTATTTTTTCCAAAATTACTTAAGGTCCTGTATGGGCTACCATCTTCTGCACGGCATTTCACAAAAGGATGTGTGTGCTTTCTCCAGAACTTCCTCTAGAAAATAAATTAATAAGTAATTAAAGTGACATTTCTGCCACATTCTTCAAATTGTCTTGACAAATAAATGGGGGGGGAGATGTCTACTAAAAAGCAAAAGCAAAATAAGTGGAAACGAAAACACTGAAACTGTTACGCATACGTGGTACTTGAAAAGATGGTAGGCCACTAAAACGTGACGAAGACATTTTTAAGAAGAGACTGGACAGCTATTTGTCTGAAATGGTATAGGGTTTCCTGCCTGAGCAGGGGGTTGGACTAGATGACCTCCAAGGTCCCTTCCAACTTTAATAATAATAATAATAATAATAATTATTATTATTATTATTATTCTTGTATCCATTGGTTTTACTCATTCATAGCACTTGGCACACATTTCCAGTGAAGATCAAAGAGTTGGGTAACACCTTTTCCAAATAACAAATCGTATTCAAAGGCATTGCAAGCTACACTCACTTCACGAGACGCATCAGACACCCATCAAAAGCAGGCAGAATTTTAGTCTCGTCATCACAACCACGATCTTGACTTTTTTGATCTTCACTCTGTGGTCACTCCTGAACACATCCTTCAAAAATTCAAATTCCAGTACATTCTGGTATTGGCAGTTTAAGGAATAAATCCCCTCCGTCGGAAAACCAGCCCTGTTTGCAAGTAAAGTCCCAAGAGTGAAGCATTTCCTAGATGTTGCTTGTTTTGGTAGATTATGTACGTATCTACAATCCATACCCATAGCTAACCACAATGCGAAATGTCTTGCCAAAGTCTCCATAGCCCTGGATTAAAATTACTTAAAGCTTCCATTTTTCACTAAGTTAGCAAAAGCCTTCAACTCAGTGCAAAGACTAGCATTGTTTGTTGTGGCAGATGTGTATTAATTAGTGGGTTGCTTAAAGAAGGCAGCTTACATCTTTTCTTCCATCCTATTTTTGGCCCTGCCCAAGAAGACAGAGACACTCGCACAGAGCTAAGGCAGACCTTTATAGCAAAGCCTCTGCAGATCCCTGTTAGTGACTCCCTGCAAGCCTGTTGTTTGGATTATGTCTCCAAACCCTGTTTATTACAGCTTGTGCTGATTTGGGCTGCTGTTTTTTATGTGGGCTGCTCCATTCCAAAGGAATGAATTTTGGCACCATTATTTCAGGTTCTCCTTTTGTTGGTTTATGTTTTAATGCTCACGACTCTCAATCTCCCTGAGTGCAGAAAATTAGGTTGTACATAAATGGGCAATTACTAATGAATCATATCAGATCCACTAGATTCCTTTTTGCTCTCAGCAGTGACCGGCTACAGCCTCATCCACCTTGCTGCTCCAATGATTATCATGTGGGAGATGTACCCTGTTCCTAAAAATAAAATAAAAAAAGACAGCCAACAGGGAATCAAGATGGTGAGCACTCTACATCCCAAATGGAGAAACAAGGAGGAATCCACAAAACGTGGATGGCCCTGCCCCCCTAGCCTAGAGGTGGGGACAGGAGAAGAGAAGCAAAGTCTGAGGTTCTGCAGAGACTCTCCAGATTGTACTGACCGTTTTCTCGGTGCTGGAAGGAAGGTGAAAAGTCTTTGGCAGTGATCCTAGCAACCCGCGCTTCCTCCTGAGATTTCTGTGCTGCTGACACGGCGGCATCAGCCTTCGCCCGCGAATGGGAGGTCCTGTGGGAGACGGAAAGACAAAAGTATGAATGGTGATGGCCTTTGGCTTGGGTAAATGAGCAGGTATCTGAACAGGGAAAGGAGGACATTAGCAACTGGAAGGAAGACAATGGGCAGAAAGGAAAACACACAAGCTATTGGACTTTTTGGGCAAAAGTCACAACGAAGAAATGAACTTAGGCCTGCGTATCGGTGAAGTTACTTTTTCCAGCACAAATTTAATCGCAACACTTTTCCAGCAAATTTGATTGTTAAGAACATACGCTAATGATAATGTAGAATCAACAAGAAGACACTTTCCACATTTCACCCAAAGAAGAGAAGAGGAGTGGTGGGCTCTACAGACTAACAGATTTGAAGGAATTGGATCAAAGCCAATGGCTGGAATCAGGAAATAAGTGAAATAACATAAATTGAGGCTATTGAGCATCAGCGGATGAGGGAAAAGAAAGAAATAGGCAGGTTACAAGATCACAGTGCAGATGATTGAATCACTATTGTTGGGAAAGACAGAGGGCAAGAGAAGAAGGGGACGACGGAGAAGGAGGTGGCTGGATGGAGTCACCGAAGCAGCAGGCGTGAGCTTAAATGGACTCCAGAAGATGGGAGAGGACAGGAAGGCCTGGAGGAACATTGTCCATGGGGTCGCGATGGGTCGGACATAATTTGCAACTCACAACAACAAATGAAAATAGTTCAAAATTTAACAAATGAAAGACACTCAAAAAGCTGGACGATATTTGATTTTAAGGCTAGGGCTGCTGGATGGAGGATAGGAGGGCAAGGATCCGGTTTGCCAGATTTACTCCCTGAGCCCGCAACTTGTCTGGCTGGCTCAGCTCAGCAGCCCTAGCGTTCAGCCTCCAGCTCCTATCTTGACCTTCCAATCAAGTCCCATGGATCACGGTTGAAACTCATTTGCAGGAAGGTCCTGATGGGCAAGGCAACTAGAACAGAGGTCTCCAACCTTTTGGGCACCAGGGACCGGTTCCATGGAGAGAGTTTTTCCACAGACCAGAGGGTGCGTGGTTTTGTGTGCTGCCTGCATCCTGCAGATGGGGCTTCCCTTGTTTGTGTGGACCGGTTGCTGGCATGGCACAGTCTGGTGGTGGTCCACGGACCTGGGATTGGGGACCCCTGATCTAGAAGATTGACCTAAGGGGTGAAAAATAAGGTTGCAATCCTTCAACCTGACACACACCTGTTTTTCAACAGGCAGCAGTTTCTGTAGCCATGAGAGAATATCCAGGGCTACAGTCTCCCCTTATGCTCCAAAATGCGACTGGCCCAGTTGCACATGAAATGTCGGATATGTGGGATTTTTTTCTAGATATATTAATCAGCCCCTCTGATAAAAATGAGCATCGCGTACTATTCATACCGGTTCCATCTTTACTACAGCTGGATGATCCTTCCCAAGGCAAATTATATAATGTATGCCTGCAGGCTAAAATTAATTTGTTTTCACTTGTAATGTATCAGTAGCAACACAATTATTTTTCCTCAAGGTAAAGACATGCCGGCACTGGAGCCAAACGATTGGATGTCATTAGCAAGCATCTGTTAGATTCTATAGGAAGTCCCCGTTGAGCAACTGTCCCATTGAGCGACTGTTTGCAGAGATGATGTGGATGAAAAAGTAAGCTGCCACATATTTGTGCTGGGGAAGGAATGGAGCTGATGAGGGGTGGACCACTCTCATCTAATAATCCTCTTCCCACTTCATGTAAACATAGGATCCTTTTGCAAAAGGAATGCATTGCATCAGTGTTTCTCAGCCTTGACAACTTTAAGGTGGGTGGACTTCAACTCCCAGAATTCTCCAGCCAGCAAATGTTGATCTTCCTCCTTACTGGGGACCTCAAAAAGTGCTGCATCCTATGACCCCCCTCTCCAAAGTGGTTCACTGGAATTAATCTTTGCTTTCAATGTCCCAAAGATGCTTTTCCAAAAGGACAACTGGATGTTTTTTGTATTTTTCTTTGAAAACGTTTCCCTTCTCATCCAAGAAGCTTCTCGAGTTCTGAATGAGAAGCTTCTTCAGCTTCTTGGATGGGAAGTAAAATGTTTGCAAAGAAAAAAAAATCAAGAAAATCCAGCTGCCTTTTGGGGGAAAAAAGTACCTGTGGGACCACCAGGACTGGGAAGATTGAGCATCTCCATAGAGGCTTTGCTTTCAACGGAGCTTCAGAGAAAAAAAACCCATCAAACAGAAGAGGCTTCCACCCACCAGCTGCTCTAGGTATCTTTGTGGTCCAACTTTTGGTGGACCAATCTGGGCAACCCTTCCCCTTTGAAGGACCTCTGTGTGATGCCAGGCAGTTACTATAGAGATGGGACGGGAGAGATAACAGGGGCGGGAATTCCTGCTAGAACCAATGGCACAAAATCCTCTCTTTTCCTAGAGAGCTCTCTTAGAAACAAAGCCACCGAAGGCAAGAGGGAAGGGAGAGGAGGAGAGAAGCCCACAGTGGGGGAGGTTTCACCTCCAAATTTAGATTGAGCCAGCCTTGACTGCTTAGAGGCACAGAATCTGGATGCTTGGGAGGAGAGATGGGGAGGCAAAGCAGGCACAGGATCAGAGAGATCCACGACCAGGGTTGCTCCCCCAAAGGAGCAAATGACAAGAGGAAAGCCCTCCCAAAGGCGATCAGGCCACCTTCTCTGCGCAACCATCAGCCAGTTTATGATCAGGATCCCCAGCCAGGAGCTCTTCTCCAGCTTCAGGGGCATCGTCTCTGTCTCTCTCTGGAAGCAATCCACAGAGAAAGGTAGCCTGATCATCCTGGCCTTTGGTGCAAGAAGACTGGCGGGAGATAAATTATTTATTGACACTGCAGATGTTGGCTTCTGTCTGCAGACTTAAGGAGCCATCCATGCAGGAGGAGGAAGAAAGCAGGAAGGGTGCCCTGTTTGTTGGGCGGGAGGGAGGGCAAAGGAAGGAGACAACAGCTGTTGGTTTCTATGGCCTTGGCTGGGAAACATCAGAGACCCTTTTTCGCATCAATATTCTGTGATTCAGAATTGTTAGTCCCTCCAGCCTTGCCTCTTGAGCCATTGTAGAGTACGGTCTGGTTCAGGAAGCATTTCAAGCCATAGTTCCTTTCACAATGGATTGTTGAATATGCCACAACTATCTGGATTTACATGATATTAAGCTAGAAAGTAATACACCAACCTTACAAAGTGCTAGATTCGTGAAGGCTACTATGTCCTGTATTAATCTCATTTCCTCAACCAGCAATAGTTTACCTGGAAGCACATCATATGTTCCTGACCAACAATAGTTGGCTGGTTCACCTATAAGATAATGACATAGACCATGAAATACAAACATGGTTGGCTAGGTTTTAAATATCACACGGAGTCAAAAGTCAACAAATCATGAGCCAGATCAGTATGATATGGAACCCCAACCAAGAGCTGAGTTCAGCCATGATTTGTTGACTTTTTGACTATTGCAACATCAATCAATGCCAAAAGGAAGCAACATTAGAAGATACAGCATTACTTATGGACCAGACAAATGACTCTCACTGGTCACTGCAAATACACGGGCCTATAGACCTCAGAAGGCATGTCAGGAAAGGGGAAAAAAGAACTGAAATAATATTCTAAAACTGTAGGCATTGGAACCGGCAGCCTTCCCGCCCTGAGCGTGCTCCAGCTGCATCATTAGGAGGGAGGGGCTTTGAGATTTCCACCCATGCAGTTTAGTTTCTACCTTCTCAAAAACGGCCACTGTCTGGTAAGTCCCCCCCCCCCATCTCTGAAATTCCACCTTTAACTACATTTATGACTTCATCCGATTCTCAGCAGATTGCCATCAGCATCTAATCAATAATTTATTAAACTAGTAATCAAATATCAGGTTGTGGAAGTAAACCATTAGCCAGCGCCATTAACTTTCTGTAGACAATTTCCAACTCTCGTCTATCATTACCTCCGTGCTATTCCCTGCTTGCTCCCTGGAACGTGGCCCTTAGCTGGATCTCTAATTGGGAAAGGAAAAGCAGCTAATGCAACCTCTGGCGTGACACAAACATCTGCTCTGGCACTCTGAAACCAGACAGGAGAACAAGTGCCCTGAATTACAAACAGCAAAGGCCTGGCTTCTTGGTTGACAATTGACTTGTCTTAATTGCTGCTACAGAGGCAGGCAGGAGAGCATGCAAAGCAGCTCAGCTGCCAGATGGCTCTTTCAGAAGAAGCTGCTCCCAGATATCCAGAGTTTTCTCCCCCATCTTTACCAGAATCTACCTCCTAGCACTTGTAACATCAGCTGTAATGATCCACATATGGGATTCACTGGTACAAGATGGAGGGATTCGCCTCCAACCTATGTTAGACAAATCAATAGAGGATAAAGATAGGAACAGGCAACATCTGAGACAGCCTCTTTCTTAGTTGTTGGGGACCTGCTGTGCATCACTGCCTCTCCTGGGCATCTAGGAAGTCCCTGTGAAGAATCCTATGGTTCCCAATGGCAGGAGCGGAGGAATTTTGTTGGCTATGTTGCCCAGGGCAGTTTGGATCTGGGGTGAGACTCTTCTGGTCTCTCAGAGCATCCATGCCATTCATAGTGGACTTTCACTTAGGACATACTGAGTCCTTCTCAAGATCCCCATCAATGGGATAGCAGCCCCTTTCTTTCCAACCAACGTGCATTTCCTGCTCATTCACGAAACAAGAATAGATCAAATACATATTTCATCTTCCATTTTTGAATTTTAACATCAAGCCTGCATTGTTAGTCACAGTGGAAGAAGGAAATGAAGTCTATGCTTGTTTGATTAGGTTAGATCAGTGTTTCTTAACCTGAGCAAATTTAAGACATGTGAACTTCAACTCCCAGAATTTTGGGAGTTGAAGTTCACACTCCTTAAAATTGCCAAGGTTGAGAAGCATTGGTTTAGACGGTTGTATCTTTTCTTGAAGGTGAAATTAAATATGAATTAAAGAGGATGACGTATGGAACTCAGAGAAAAAGGTGCGGGGCTGTGCTGCAAATTCTTTTGACTTTCAGCTCAGGATGAGTCACCTGTATGTGCTCAGCATAAGACAAAGCAACATTTAGGAGACGTGGAGGGAATCTGTCTGGGTTCCTTCCGTCAGAGTATATGAAAAGTATGTGCCCATGTGCGTTTCATTTGGGCGCAAGCGTTTTTAAACCCAGCGTGAGAGCCTTAACGGGCATCAGGTTGAGTTAAGAACCTGTCTGCATAGGTAGCTTTTTCCCAAGGTGCACAATGGGTGGTCTCTACTCACATCTGTTAAGCAAAAATGTATGTTCATATCACAGTGACGTTCCTCTGAAGCACATGTTCACCAGGAGATGTAAGTGGGCTTCAGAATACAAGGAGCTGGTTTTGGGTTATTTTGCGATGACAGCCCTACCATGCAAAACCTGTGTACCAAATATGTCTATATTGGTTATTTACAGATTGCAACTTAATTAACATCTGGAGAGGGACTTGCAATTCCCACCATCTGTCACTTCTAATGGAACACTATCAAGGGCATCAAAGAAGTGACTGATTAAGACAAGGCAGGCAGGAAAAATTATACACAGGAAACGTCTGGAGGGACAGGAAATCAAGCCATCGAGGGTTCATCTGCAAGGTCTCTCTTTTCCATCTGCACTCGCTTTTTACACATTATCAGATGCTAACAAGGAGAGGCTCATGGATTAAATCAGGCTGGGTAGATCTTTCTCTGGATCTACTGCTTTCTTTTCCATTGTTATTTCCCAGAGTGGACTAGAGCAATGTGTTTTATAGAGCTATTGTAGAATCAGATCTGCAGGGCCGATGTAAACGTTTGGGATTGAGAACTGACATGTGAATCCTTAGAAAAATACAGGAATTGCATATACCATTCCACACTGTGCCAACTTTTATGCAAAACCCATCCTACTTGGGTTGTATGGTCCAAATTACTGCAAAGACTCCAAATACATTGGAAACTTCTTTCAGTACCAGATCTTTAGCTCCCCAACCCAAGACCACCAACATGCTAAGCCTGAGCGCTTCACTGTGGCTCTCTATGTTATACGTGGTTGACAAATAATGACTTATAGATTAGTAAGTCAACTACACCCAGCCCACTGCAGTTTTGTTAATAAACTATAGCTAAACAAGGATAGTCTTGCAAGGAGTGTAGGTGGTCATTATCTATGAAGCCCTTCATGGCACAGGTCTGGATATCTGTGGGACCATCTGTCTCGAGCGTATCTGCTCATCCAACAATATCTGACAGGGTTGGTGTGCTCCATGTCCCCAAAAATTAGTTCTACCACCAGGAGAAGAAACTGAAATATGTCTACAAAATCAGTGCCCAAGTCAAGTAGAGGTTCAGGCCATCATCTTCATCATGGGGTAAAAGAACAGCCATGCTGGATGCTTTTCAAGAGAGGTAGCAATGATTCTGTAGACATGTTTCTGTCCTCCTATTTTGGGTTTCTTCTCTTGGTGGTAGAAATAATTTTTGGGACATGGAGCACACCAATCCTGTCAGATGTTGTTGGATGAGCAGAGACACTTGGAGACAGATGGTCCCACAGATATCCAGACTTTTGCCATGAAGGGATTTATAGATAATGACCACCAGCCTCTTATAACATTTTAGGAGTCTAGAATCCATTATCTTTTTTTCCAACAGGAAAAAAAATATGAATTATTGACATCTGCACCTTCTGCTCCTCAGCAACTAGTGAATGGCCACAACCTAGCATGAAGTGCTAATTGGGTCATGATCTACTAGCCTGTATCATTCATGTCCTATGTTACCTTCTATGTTCCAACCGGCAAGGCTCTGGTGCCTGTAAAGGCACAATGTTTTCCTTACCATGAGCAATTCTGTATTACTGTTTGTTGCATCTGGAAGCCTGCAGTTTGGAGTGTTGGATGAATCTGATATGGGCAGATTCTGAAATAATTTGATCAGAATTTAGTCATCTCCTGGCTTTTATGCTTTCCAAATGTTCAAATACAGCTTTGGAGTTACAAAAGAGATCAAAATACCCTTTAAAAAAAATTTGAGAGAACAGAGAGTGAAAATATGTTTCTAAATTTGTACTTAAATTCATTTTTGTACACCGTTCCCCCCAGCCCCCCAAACAACAGATAGCAGTAGAAGCAAACTGGGCTGGACCCTCTAAGTCAGAGTTTCTCAACTTCCGCAGCTTTAAGATGTGTGGACTTCAAGTCCCAGAATTCCCCAGACAGCTGAGGCTGAGAAACATTGTTCCAGATCAACACACACAAGAGCTCACAAACAGGCTGATTTGCCCATCCATCCAAAAGGTGAAAAAACTTCAAACTTGACCAACTGAGTGGAAACTGTTTGAGTAGGTTGGCTCACTGTGATTGGAACACACAAAGGGCCACCATGATTACAACACACAAAAGGGGCATTGTATGCTCTGCATTGTCAAACACATTTCTTGTTGAACCCAATAGGCTCTCAATGCCACCTTGACAAGCCACAACATTACAAGGGTAACCAAAGGGCTTGGCATTCATTATCTAGCTAAGTTGGGGCTGAGGGCAAAGCCTTTAATTATCTGGAGTACCTAAAAATCCACGGCCAGCTATCTTTTTGTCCTGCTGCAGAGCACGATCGGCATAATCTAAAATAGAATTAGATACCACCTTCTTCTTGAAGGCATGCCTCCTTAGGAAGGAGCAAAGCTTGTACAGAGTCTCTGTTTCCGGTGATGGCGTCATTCATTAAGGCAGTGATGAGAACAAACTCTTTCTGGCTTTAGACCTTAAAATCAGGTCCAAAGAGTCAAGAGCCCAACAGATCTTGGTGGAAAGCAATTCTTCAATCTGCTGAATGAAGATCCTGGAATTGTCTTTCAGCAACATCTGAAAAGTCTCCACTCCCCAATTTTGCCCTAAAGCAACTTTCCTGAAGGAAAGGAAAGGAAAAGGAAAAGGAAAAGGAAAAGGAAAAGGAAAAGGAAAAGGAAAGGAAAGGAAAGGAAAGGAAGAGAAATGCAGAAATACACATGCTTCTGCCAAGTTGCCTGAAAACAAGCAGCTTGAGGGAGTGAACATAGCTCTTTTCTTTCAAATTGCAGGAAAAGTAGTTTATGTCTCCAGTTTTTGGATAGTAAAAGCTGCAGCAGCAGCAAGAAAAGAAGGAAGGAGGAAAGGAGAGGGAGAAGGGGAAGGAGAAATGATTTACGCAGTCCAAAAGCAGCTCTGGAATCAAAATGCATTTGCGCCAGACGGCTCTTCACCTGGTTTAACTTGAGCCATTGGTCTTAAGCATTATATCCGGTCTGGATTAACTCTTCCATCTTTCCAATTATTTTTCCCAAATTAATCTCTTTCGGAATATATCAGAGTGTTAATAAGAAGTTTGTTAATCGCAGGGTGCATTACGGACACCATGATTTAGTTCAACTTTCTGGGTTTACATGAAATATGGAACCATAAGTCAAGCCTGAGCTAAAAGGGGCCTGGCTAATTTGCGTAAAGCTCATTAGTAGTTCCTATTTTCATGTTGTCATCGTATTTATTTTGCTATTTGCACAGAATCTTTCAGAATATGATGATGATGATGATGAAGTAGTCAGTGCAGGCCTGTCTATGTCACAGACGTTTGACTACAACTTTCTGAAAATTTCCTGAGGGGCAACCTGCCCTGCGTGGCAAAGGATTCCAGGTGTTTGCACTTAAAACCTCTGCAGAATGCCAGCTTGGGGGAGATTCCTAGAGTCACTCCTCAGCTCTGGAGGCTCCCACTCACAAAACAGACGAAGGGCCTTCCTGACTGAAACCAACCAAAGTATCTGAGCCTGAGCCTTGAACGGGGCTGGGCCTCTCCTCCTCCTCCTCCTCCTCCTCCTCCTCCTCAGGGAGGGAGTCTCTTTCTCCTTCCCACCCCCCAGGGACCACCCAGTCCTTCCTCCCTGCAACCAAAGTGGCAGGATTAGTCAGCCGAGGGCCGGTCATAAGGGGGAGACGGTCTGAGCAGCCTTGTCTGGGCCAAGCTGGGCACAGGGTGGGGGGGGGGGCTGAGACAGCAGGAAAGACTGGGGGGGGAGAGCGGCGGGGGGAGGAGGAGGTTTGTCCCAGATGTGAGGGGTGTGTGTGTGTGTGGGGGGGAAGACTCACAATTCCCTCTCTTGCACATGACGGGCCCTTCCCCTTTCCCCGCCTTGACCTCCTTCTCCGAAAAAGGAGCGCCCGCCTCGCCAAGGATGAATCAGCGGAGCCTCTGCCTGCCTCCTTCCCGTCTCGCTAGCCTGCCGCTCCACTTCTGCCGGCTTCCATCTGGCCTTGTTGTTGAAAAACACCCCGAGCGCGCAGGGACAGAACGTTCTGCGCCACCCGCTCCCTCCGTCGCCGCCCCGCTGCCAGCCTCCTCAGCCGCCTTTGGGGGACCCCCCAGCAGGGCGGGCGGGCCCCCCACCCGGCACCCCGGACGTCATTCGAGGGACCGGGAGAGCGAGTCCAGGTCTGCCAAGGCTGCCCAGCCGTCCCCGCCCCTCCGCTTTTTCTTCCCGACCCCGCAGCGCTCCTTCGGTATTCTGTAGCAGCGAACGAGGGCGGGAGGGGAGGAGGAAGAGGAGGAGGAGCTGTGCACAGGAGCCTCAGCAAGCAGAGCCGCTTCTTTCAATGGGGGTGGGGGTGGCAGATGGACCCTTTTCCAACCCCCTCCTCTCCTGGGCTTGTATGCCTTGAGAAAAGACCCCCGCCCTCCCCCCCCAGGGGAGCATCAACTGCCAGGGGACATCTGCCCTTTGGGAAGGTATCCTTCCGCAGGTGCCCCATCCCCCATCTTTCTGACTGTGGCAGCTTTCGGAGGGTCTGCTGAAAAACCAAAGCTGGCCTGAGCCTCTTCTTCACCAAGAATTGCAGGCCTTTAAGGCCTGCCACAAGACCCCTCCACACCCCACAGACATTGGCTGTGGCCAACTAAACTTCAAGGCTTACTTCTTTGGTTTAAACCAGGGTTCTCCAAACGTGGCATCATTAAGACTTGTGGACTTCAGCTCCCAGAATTCCCCAGCCAGCATGGGGGTTGAAGTCCACAAGTCTTAAAGACAACAAAGACAGACAGGCAGACAGACTGACAGAGCCACTTCTGAGGCCAGAGATGCCAGCCTTTCTACAATATGTGCCACACATACAATTCTCCATTGTATTTGTATCTCAATTCAATCCTGTTGGGGTCGTCTGAATGTCCAGACTGGCCCAGGAAAATGTCAGAGAGTCCTTGTTATGAAGCTGCCAGAAAGAGGATTAGCAAAAGCAAGATGAGTATTGTGTTTTTGAAGCACAACTCATTTGCAGTGCTGGGAGACTTATTACGGTCTCTCGGGGTTGACAAACAACACTTTATACATGCTCATCCCTTGAAGTATTGGAAGATGGCTGCCAAGTCTCCATCACATTTCAGTGCCTGCATCCATGGACTCTCCCTCTCCCCTCTAAAATAGATCAAGGTGGGATAGCTCTCCTGCTGTTTTTCCTGAAACTTTGACTCTCTCTCTAATCATCTCAACTGAATCTTGAGCATGCAGCCTCGGATAGATTCTGCCCAAATCAGAGCACAGACTTTAGTCTTCATCTTAGTCTTACTCTAGTCTAGGAAGAAGGTGTGTCTACATTTTATTCTCTTGTTGAGAGAACTTTTCTTCATTACTGTTCGCCGTAAATGGGCACCTTCTCTCTCAATCATTCAGCCCAGATGTCTAGAACGAGAAGAACTTGAAATATGCTTCCCATTCATCCAAGTTCTGTGGTGGCCAGATAAGATTACGCGCTAGTAAGTGGAATCTCTTTGGTGCACAGAATGACACAGAAATGTGAATAAATAAATTACACACAAGGAGAGACACCCCACTTCTTTTCTTACTTATTCACACATCCAAAGGCTTTGACAACCGTCATGCATGATAATATTGCTATTAACGCCACCGCCTGTTAAGTGCTAACAGAAAGGCTTCTCTCCGAACTGGGAATATTCAGTCGTCCATCTGTAAGCCAGGCAGGGCCATTCTGCCTCCCGAAATTAACATCCGTGATGGCATTGCTGAAATGTTGTCAATGGCACAATTTCCCACTGACTTGGGACAAGAAATTAAACTAGTGGTGCTAAATCTGCCGTAGAATCTGCGCTCTAAAGCACCTACATGCTTTTCCAAAACAACTTAAGATGAAGCCCGGCCTCCTTTATATTGCTTATCTGCTTCTGGGTCTTCAGACCTGAGCGGAGAAGCTGAGCCCCAACTTCTCCAGGCAGGGCAAATGCAAGAGGCGGAGCATGGGTGATCTCAGTGCAAGATACTCTCCCGCATTCTTACAAAACCCCAAGTTTATGCTAAGCAATCTATTCCCAATCAGCATAACTGCCCAAGAAGTAGCCAGCCCACACACTTCTTGCTCTGTAGAATTTGGTCCATTGCACCACTGAAAAACACCAAAGATAAAACCTTGGTTGATTGGAGTGGCAAGCAAAGGACACACCCAGAAGGAAGTTTTAACCCAGACAGCGGTTGTATCGAAGGAAAAAGAAGCCCGCCCAGCAAATTGTTCCTGGACCATGATGGATTCCAAGCTCTGATTTAGAAGATACCACTCAAGGAACTTACTTGAGTTCCCATGCTTACTTTCCATCTCCTAGCTGAGGAGAAGAGATGCTATTACGATGTGGCTGCTGAATTCCATAACGGAGTTCAGTTTGCAATAGACTGCCACAGAGGACTAAGGAAGCTACTGGCTGCACATTGACCAACTCAGCAGAAAATCTACAGCCTTCTCCAACTTACTGGAAGCACAACTCCACCCGTTCTCCATCAGCACTTTTCACCAGGTGTTGCAGGCTCAGATCCTATGGAGGACCTAAAGCAGTGGTGGCGAACCTATGGCACGTGCCAGAGGTGGCACTCAGAGCCCTCTCTGTGGGCACACGCACCGTTGCCCCAGCCCCACCTCCCCCTGCGGACCTCTCCTCACCAGCAGCCCCCCCGGAGGAGAGTCACCCCAAAGCGTGGTCCACGCGGAGCAGCGCAGCCAAGGACATAGCAGCCAGGCAGCGGGGACAAGACTCTGCCCTCGCACCCCATCATGCGCAGTTGATGCTGCAGGGCACAGGCGGAGAGCATGGCCACTATGGCACTGGTGGGCCACCTGGGCAATCTGGAGCGGGCCATGGAGGCGGTAAGTGGCCTTGCGGGTGGGTGGGGCAGTGGGCGTGGCAGGGGGTGGGGTGGGAGCAGAGCGGAGCGGAGCAGGCAGGACAAGGGCAGAGCAGGGGCAGGTGGGGAAGCAGGGCAGGATTAGTTTTTGGGCACTCAGTCTCTAAAAGGGTGACCATCACTGACCTAAAGAGTGGATCCCAAACTCACACCTTCAAAAACACTAACCACAAGAATGCAAATCCCGTCCTCCTCCTCGCTGGTCAACCTGCAAGGTCACTGCCAAAGACCTACCTGGAAGCTGCAATCTCCGCTTTCTGCTTGGCAATGGTGGCCGCACGCTCAGCCGCCTCAATGGCCCGATCCACCTTCTCGCGGATCTTGCTGGCCCTCAAGGGGATGAGGTTCTTGCGTTTGCCGCTCACGAGAATGTTCTGCTTATACTTCCCCTCCTCCTTCGTGCCGTCGGGGAAGGTCATGCAGCCGTAGCCATGACGCTTGTTGGTGGCCCACTCCCCTTCGTACTTGAGGCCGTCCGAGCGCTGGCTGATGCCGAAGCCGGACCGCTTGTCGTTCTTCCACTCACCCACGTAAATCTCTGTGGTGGTGGCATCAATGTCGTCCTCCATGACGGAGATTTCAGTCTCGGCTTCGCCCAGGCTGATGGTGGAGTTGATATCGCTGGCGGTGGAGCTCACAGTGCTCATGCCTGCCTCACTTCGGAAGGAACTCTGCTTGCTCCGCTGGCTGGCCAATGAGCTCTTGGATTCGGATTTACGCAACTTGAGGCCACTCAACAGGGAACGTCGGAAGATGCCCTTTTTCTTGCTCTTCAGGATCTCCGCGTCGCTGTGGGCCATCAAGACAAATCCCCCCCTTGAGACAGCGGGGCTCCCGGCCATAGCAGGGGACGCATCGGGGTGCAATGCTGTGCCGTTGGTGTGTTCACTGCGCAAGGAGTTGATCGATGTTCTTAATGGCGACCGGATAACCGCAGCCATGCCGTATGGGACACTCTGCCGAACACCGTAGCCCTGACGCATCCCTCCGGCCCACTGGCCTTGGTAAGTGCCTGCGAACGAGAGGGGGGAAAGGAAAGGGAACAGAGTTAGCAGGCTGGCCACAACAAACCCTTCCCAGCCACCCTGTCCTGCCTGGTGGTGTGGGTGGTGTGGGGCCACGCAGATACCCCACAAACTTCGGGACGTTCCATTACATTTCAGTTCACAATATGTTTTAAAAGCAGGTGCTTTTTAAAACTAGCACTGATAATGTTACCTAGTTTGGGTAATGAAACACAAGAAAAGCAACCAAGGTCAGAGAGCACCAAGGACCCCTCAGCTGCCTTTTCTCCAGTTGGGGAGAAGAATTTTGTCCAAACTTCCATTTCTGGAAGAGACTGAGATTCCTTTTGCAGCTTGGGAGTGGGGGAGGGCACTCTGCTCAGCAAGCAAAGCCAAAATAATTTGCCACCAGAATGTGGGATGAAGCTCTTGACAGGTGGCTGTGGGTGGGCGAGAGGGAGGTTGTGCCAGGGCTCTGTTGCTGAAAACCCACTGCAGAGCAGTTCCTGGCTGGTCCAGGAGGGGTCAGTACTCTGCACCTCCTACCGGTAGCATCTGCTTACTAACAAACATCTTAGAAATTCTTCATCATGTTTACATCCCTGTTCGTCTCCAAGGAGCACCTCAGCCCAGCTTACACATATATTTTTGACAGTTGGTCTTCCAGCAAATTCTGGATCAAGCCGTGACTTTTCTTCTTTTTATGTGATTTGTCTCATCAACTGTGATTGCAGCATAGGAGGCTGGTTTTCACCATACCATGACCTCTCCCTGGGCTGAAGCGTCATGTGAGGACTTGAATTTAGTGTTGCAAAAGCAGTCATCCAGCATCCCAGGAAGGATGAATCCAAATGCACATCTGCACAGTTCCGGAAGGAGACTGATCTGGTCATTCAATCTCTTTGCTCATTGGCCCCTGCTGCTTCAACCTCAACCCATCAACACTGTTCTCCTTGCTATTGCATTCTCTTCTGTTCCTGATACCTGAGCTAAGAGTCACCAACTCCAAAACGTTCTGATCCAGCTTTTGCTCATCTCACTTTTCCTTCCTTCCTTCCTTCCTTCCTTCCTTCCTTCCTTCCTTCCTTCCTTCCTTCCTTCCTTCCTCCCTCCCTCCCCCTTTCCTTTCCTTTCCTTTCCTTTCCTTTCCTTATTTAGGACAGGGAATCCTTAGACTTCCCCCCCCCCTTAATTGTTGCATTCCAGCTTTTCCTGTGCTATTCCTTATTGTGCTGTTTTTGAAATCTGGGATGTGACTACTTTGTGAACTTGCAAAACATTAATTCCAGCAATTAACAAGCAGTCAGGTCTGGTAGGTAAATTTCTACTATGACTTGCAGTTACATTTATTTATCAGGGTTGGGACAAGGCAGTTTGCTGGCAATGGCTCCATGGGTGCATCTGTTCATCTTCATCCAACCAAGCTTCCCAAAGGCAGGAAATCCTATATTATCTCTTCCTATTCCCTAGCAAATAACAAGAGATGAAATAACAACATCTGTTGCGCTTTCATGGATCTCAAAACCTGCGGCCTTACTTGGCAATCTATTTTTCTGGAGGATAAGGCCCTGGGACTGGTAGCTCACTTTCCCTAGCAAAAACAATCACAAAGCAGACTTTTGTTTCTTCAGCTTGAAAGCCTGGGTAATGTAGATAATATATAATTTCACTATAAGAGAAAGAAGATCTCTGCTCATCCAGTTGAAAAATGTTAATGACACATGATGAAGAGATAAAAGCTGATTAATGAAAGGGTAATTTAGGGATAATCCCCAAATGCTGGTCAGGGAAAGGACAAACCAAGCCGAGTCTTTAAACAGGAAACTATCAATAGAAGAGAAAGATCAAGAAGCACCAAGGACTCAGCCGGAAACTATCAATTAGCCTTACGAAAGGCCCTTCTTAGATGGAAATGATTGTAAGGAAGTCTCAGAAATTGGTTCACTCATCATGGTTGCCTCACCAAGGTTTGGATGAATAAGCCACAGCTTAATTCGTATTCTTACGGTACATTTGTTTTAGAAAGGGCCCACAATGGTTGGGTTTACAAGCATATTAAGCCCCAAACAAGCATTTCTCATAAGGCTTTCTGTGTTGGGCAAATTCATTTGTCAGAAGCACTTGGCTCTCAGATGCACATAAGCAGATGGGGAGGAATATGTAGCTTTTCTCAAAATTATTGACTCAAACGCCTAGCAATTCTCCAGGAAATGGGAAAAATGTTGGGCCTCCACATTGACCAACATAAGGAGCACCAACACGCCATCCTTGATCCAGAGAAAGTGGATCATATAAGAAATCACTGTATTGTCTTTCTTTGTTTCTGTTTTGATGGGTGGCATGTAAATTTAATAAATAAATAAGAGCCATGGATGGGTAATTCAAATGGAGCAAGGAAGACAAGCCACAGATAGGCGACTAATGCACTAAGAAGAAGTTGCTGAGGCATTGAAGACTAATCAAGAACTGTGATCATAAACAGAGCTGCATTCCCATTTGTTGTCCATGATTGCACAACATCCTCAGCCAAAATGTAGCTTAATAGTGGGTGGGGTTGGATGAGGCCAGTCAGAATGGAATCTCTATGGCCTGAGATCCAGGCTCTTCTTCTCCTGTGACTCAGTGGCCCAATACACTACCCTCTTCCCCTTCTTGGGTCACTTCACTTCCATTCCAGGTGACTCGCTACCTGGCCTGGCACGGAAAGGGAATGGGTGGGGATATCCTTGGCACCTAGTCCTTTGAACGAGGCCAGCCCACTGAATTCTCTTCCTCCAGAGGCTGGCGGGCAGCAGGCGCCATGGAGACTCCCGCCGAAGGCAGAGGTATTGGCACAGCTCCTCTCTGTCTGGAATAAGCGGGAGAGGATTAAAGAGAGAACCTGAGGTGAAGAAGGAAGAAACTGTGGTAGCAAAGGAATACAGTATCTAAAGAGCTATGGAGAATGTTTCTCGGGGAGCTGAGGAAGAACTTCAGATGCCCTCATGAACACGAAAAAGAAATCACAGGCACTGGGGAGCTGAGCAAGCCAGGATCCTGAGCCAGGGTGAGCCCAGGGGGAAAAGAGCGCCAGGAAGAAAATGGCAGGAGAGATTGGCTTGAAATATTGTTGAGCGTGCAAAGGGAAAACAAGCACAAACCAATCTAGCAGAACTTCAATCTTCCCCAATGGTGGATGGGGAAGCCAGCCTTGTTTCAGTGAAAAGCGGTAGTTCAGAAGCATCGCAGATGCAGGACACCTTGGCTGGAAAAGGACAGGTAGGGACTTGCTGTGAGCTTGCTAGCTGTTGAAAAGTAGAGGAGGTTAAAATATGCACATGATGCTCTCTGTCTTTGTCTCTCTCTCTGCATAGCAAGCAGATATGGCAAGAGCCAGACTCACCCTCTGCCACAGCACCCATAGCTCCTCTCTACCCGATACCAATATCTCTTCTCAGGTGCAAAATAGCACAGGGGGCCAGGCAAGGCTGCTCTCTCCTCCATCCCGATTCATCACAGTGAGGATTCAGCCTCTGCTCAGCATGCCGAACTGTCCTGGAGCTGAGGTAGGGTTTTGTGTGTGTGTGTGTGTGTGTGTGAGTGAGTGCACGCGCGCATCCATGTGGGGGTATATTCTCCTTAATTATTTTTAAACTTGTTTTTAGTCCCGCAAATCTTATTGTTCCTATTTGTTCTTCCCACGCTTAGCTAATATTGTGTGTGAGTGTGAATGTTTGTGTGGTGCCATTTAATTACTACTCAAGGACTGACATTCACTTTCAAGTACAGAAAGTGACAGATGCAAGGGAGGGAGGGAGGGAGGGAAGGGAAGGGAAGGGAAGGGAAGGAAGGAAGGAAGGAAGGAAGGAAGGAAGGAAGGAAGGAAGGAAGGAAGGAAGGAAGGAAGGAAGGAAGGAAGGAGTAGCTATCAGGGAAGGCTTTTCTGCAACCTTCTTTAATGGGCTTGGAAGCTGGATCAGGAAAAATTCCCACTTAATGTAGTCTCCTACAATATACTGTACTTAGAGACAATATTCTTCCAGCATTTTCTTTGTTTCTTGAAACACGTGTAGCTCACTGCTTGGTACCCTCCAGAGAGAATGAAAAGGCTTGTTTTCATCCATTTCCACAAAGGTGAGTTGGGTAGAATCCCACTACGTATAGTCCAAGTTTCAGAATGTAGAATGTGATTTTAAGGCCTGTTTGGAGGTGCTTCTGAACTCAGTTAATCACAGATTCTATTTTCGTACCACTAGAAGAGTCACCTGTTTGTTTGTTTTTTGCCACAGCCTGTGAGGACACGGTCAAATTCATTTAGCAGGCAAGGATTTTGAGGCTGAAGACACTATCCTGCTCATGATTAGCCAGGAAGTTTCTGCTCTGATGGGAGATGGGATTTGATAATGGAACTGAACTACCCAGTGTTGTCCATTGTGACGTTAAGTTGGCGTTTGACTATGGATTATTTCCCCTCTTTTTTCCTGGGTCTGTCGGCCTAGCATCTTCCCTTTAGACAAGGCCATCTATTTTTCATTTTATTTCCTGCACAAGGAGACTTGGTCTGAAAGATATGCTTTGAGAAATAGTCTCAAGGTTAAGGTGGAAGTTAAAGCTAGGACATTATGCGAGTTGAAACCCCACCTATGGCTCTTTGGACATCCCTGTACCTATCCTGGCTGGGGATTCTGGGAGTTGAAGTCCACACACCTTAAAAGTTGCTGAGGTTGAGAAACTGTGCTGTACATAAAGCTGAGCAAATACTACCCAAACTACAAGGAACTCCCTTCGGTTCCAAACCAGGAGTTGATTTTCTTGAGTGGCCATTTATGGAAGGAAGTGAAGGACAGCTGACCAGGCCCTCCTCATCCCTCTGCTGTACACACTGATGGAGCCTCCAGGAAAATATTGTGGCATCTTTTGCAGATCATGACCTCACTGTACAATCACAAAAGACAGGGCATCGCTTGCCCCCCATCCAAACACAGATGGCCACGCTTCAAAACTGGTCACTAGTTCTTCTTGCTCAATCGAAGCTGAGTTCTCCTGTGGCTTAACAGACAAGCTGCCACATGGTAACCAAGATTGCGCAACGAGCCCTGGTTGGGCATTGGGTGGTCTAGTGAAAAGATGGGAGTCTCCGCTGGGCTGGAGGGCCTTCCAGACCCAAGCAATCACCCTTTGGGTACTTCCTCACTGCTTGCTATGAACTGGAATGGTTCTTCCACCAGTACAGGTAGTCCTCAACTTACAACCACAATGGAGCTCAAAGTTTCTGTTGCTAAGCGAGACAATTGTTAAGTGAGTTTTGTCCCATTTTATGACCTTTCTTGCCACAGTTGTTAAAGTGAATCCCTGCAGCTGTTAAGTTAGTACAATAATACAGTTGTTAAGACAATCTGGCTTCCCTATTGACTTTGTCGGAAGGTCGCAAAAGGGGATCACATCACACACACACACACACACACACACACACACACACACACACACACACACACAGAGAGGGACTCTGTGCCTGTCCTAAACATGAGATGGTTGCCGAGAATTTTGATCATGTGACCCTGGAGATGCTGCAACAGTTGTAGGTGTGAAAAACGGTCATAACTCACTTTTTTCAGTGCCGTTGTTACTTCCAACGGTCACGAAACGAACTGTTGTAAGTGGAGGACTCCCTGTCCCCTCCCCCTGACAGGAGAGGCAGAGTAGGAAGCGGATCTCCTCTCTGCCACGGCAGCTGTGTGGGCGATCCAGGCAGGCGTCGCCAGAATGATTCAGGAGCAGCTGAGCCCAAGCGAGCTGTATCTATGGCAATACTACGGAAGTGGGTTGCTGAGAGGGCGGGAGGCACGGAGTCCCAGGAGCCCCGGGTGCCCGAGGGGAAGGCCACGGCCACGGCCACGTGGGCCAGCTGTGCACCAAAATCTCACAGCAGCTCTCTTGGAGGAAGAAAGGAAGTTGGGCACCAGCTTGATGAAACCCAACGTTGATTCTCAAATTATTTCTGTGCTTCTTTCTGGCAAGAGTAATGAACCTACATGGCAGGTGAGTACAGATAGTCCTCCACTTATGATCACAATTATGACCCAAATTTTCTGTCACTAAGTGAGACAGCCCAGTGAGTTTTGCCTCATGTTACGACCTGTCTTGCCCCAGTTGTTAAGTCAACCCCTGCCATCGTTAAGCTAGTAACAGGATTGCTAAGGGAATCCGGCTTCCCCGTGGACTTTGCTTGTCAGAAGGTCGCAAAAGGGATCACGTGAGTCCCCCCCCCCAGATCACTGTGGCCGTCATAAATACGAGCCAGTTGCCAAGCACCTGAATTGTGATCAGGTGACCTTGGGGATGCTACAACGAGCGTTAAGTGTGAACAAGGTTCATTAGTCACTGTTGTCAGTGCCATTGTAACCTCAAAAAATCTCTAAACAACGGTTGTTAAGTCAAACACTACCTGTACATGGGGAAATTCTGATTCTGCTCTGTCAGATGCTAGTCCTGTTTGAGTTGTGAAGTGAGCAAGGTCCACCCTGCTCTGCCCTTGAGACCAGGATCAGGACTTCCCATCCTACGTTGGACCTCAAGCAGGCGGAATGCTGAAAGCTTCTCAATCCATTGAGCTAATTAATTCTAATATGCTTCCTGTACAAAGTACAGGAGAATCTGCCTAATTTTCTCTCTCTCTCTCTCCCTCTCCCTCTTCTCTTTGCTAATCATCAAATTCAGTAATCCTCATCATAAACTCTCTAATCTTGCCCCATTTCTCAGTTAAACTAAGCTCTTAATCTCTGGAGAAGCCTCGAAATACAGAGAGGGATGGCGAGAGAGACAAGTGCCTCTCGCAGACCGTCCTTTCCCAAATACTCCTTGAACTTCCAATTTTCTGGGGATTCTGGGAGTTGAAGTTCACACATCTTAACAGTTGCCAAAGTTGGAAAACACTGATTTACATTAAAAACTTGCATCGGTCTTACTGTACTGCTGCCCTCCTGAAAAAGATAGCTGAGAGATAAGAAGAAGAAAACTGGATGTCGTTTGCAAGCATCTTCTTCAAAGTACGTAGTACTGGAGAGTTTGGGGGGTTTCACCCCACCACCCCAGCAGGAATCCTGGACTGCAATATTTGAGCATGATGGGGAGTGGGAGGAATTAAATCCAAGGACAGTCTTCTTAGCATTTTAAACTGACTTTAACCTTAATCAAATTTAATTTTTTGCCCAGCCTCAGCCATTGGGACACCACATCCCATGTCATATCTTATCCTGAGAGATTTACGTATGGTCTGCAGAGCATGGACTCTGCTCCCAAACTCTCACACACCAAATCTTCTGGCACAAAGGAAGGACCCTTGCAATTTTCAGTGCAGTCATGTATGGTGGCCCATCAAAGGCCTCACAAACTGCCCATTTTACCACCTACAAGAAGCACCGGAGGAACTCCTGTAGCTCCCCCATCTCTCTTATGCTTCAGATTTGTCCCATGCTTGCTCTTCTCTGGACCTCCAGGGCCCAAAGAAGGATGAAACTGACACTGTGTGGACAACAAGAGATTAAAGGACACCTCATACACCTCTTGACATAGATTTGCAACTGTCTTCACGGATGTGTTAGAGCTTCACACAGGGTTGAAAAGAGAGCAGCTCCCACATCTGGATGCTGTGAGTTGGGACTGCAACTCCTAGGATTGGCAGCCAAAGTGGAGAAAGTCTATGCTGGCTAGGATTCTGGAGAATCATCCTCCCAACATGCCAAGCATCCTGGCCTTCACCCACTATCCATTTCAGAAAAGGAGGCTTAAAAAAATGGAGAAAGTACAGGCAGGCCTCGACTTACAACAGTTCACTTAGTGGCCATTCAAAGTTACAATGCCACTGAAAAAAGATGAGCATTTTTCATACTTATGACCGTTGCAGCATCCCCTTGGTCATGTGTTCAAAATTTGGATGCTTGGCAACTGGCTCATCTTTATGACGATGGCAAAGTCCTGAAGTCATGTGGCCTCCTTTTAGGACGGTCTGGCAAGCAGTCAATGGGGAAGCCATGTTACTAACTTAACAACTGCAGCGATTCACAACAACTGGGGCAAGAAAGGTCATAAAATGGGACAAACTCACTTAACAACTGTCTCGGTTGTTAGCCACAGAAACTTTGGGCTCAGTTGTGGTTGCAAGTGTACTGTTGCTGTCCGGCAAAAATGTTTACTTAAGGCACATCCTTTCAGCATGACTGCGAGTTGGGTGCTCTCCAAGGTCCTGAGACATCAAAAGGATTTCAAGGAGGAAAAAGCAAATACTGTGACAAGCCTGTTGTGAAAAGCTCACGTTGATGGACATTCAGCTGAAGTTGCTTTAAATATTCTGGGGATCTGGCTCAGTTCATCTGAATCACTTGCATCAGCCTGACTCAATTACTACAGCCTTGTTTTATCATTTCCAGGAGTGGGGCTCTTTTGGTATTGTTCTGCCAGCTATGCTTGAACTTCCAAATATAAAGCAGCTAAAATAGAGATTGTGAGGACACATGAACTGCTTGAAGGCTTTTTAAAAAAATAAAATAAAACAAACTGTAATTCTGAAGCCTATAAATGGAGACCCGCTCTCCTTCACTTCCTCTCTTATTGTTTGGGCTTCTGCAAAGATTTGTGTCCTGGAAATATGAAAAGTGACTTTGGGTTGATATAGGCCCACTTTTAAAGATAGAAATGGCACTTTCGAAAATGCCTAGATACAAGGAGGAAGGAGGGAGGGAGGGAGGGAGGGAGGGGGTCACAAAGTCAACCTTTTATCTACACACAAGGAAATGGGCCTACAAAACCATCCTGTTTTCTCCTGAAGAGTCACTGGGAGGATGGGATATTATGTACAAGGTTCACACAGAATGGGCTTGAGTGAAAATAAATATTATGAGATCCAGAAGTTGGATGGGTTGTCCCTGGAAAAGAGGGGGGCAGTGGGGGCTGGAGGGGAGGCCTGAGCTGTGTTACACTGATGCCCCAGAAAGAACCTACAGCTGGGACTTCTCCTATGCACTTTCAGGAGAATAATCCATGTTGTTTCTGAAATCCAACTCAAACACAGCATCTGTTAAAAGGCTGGGTACAGGCATATATGGTAGCACTGAAATGAATGCCCAAAACATTGGGGATTGCTGTGTAGGAATTCCAAGATAAAATTTCCTGACCGTGAGGTTTTCCCATGTCCACTGGGGAACACAGAGCTGTTTGCAGTCTTTATTCCAACAGCAAGTTAAGGGATATTGTGGGGCTTCAGTCCCTCATGGTTTGACAATAAAGTGAAGGCCTCTGGATGGAGTTTGCTGATAGGTCTATCTCCTAGACCAGGGGTCTTCAAACTTGGCCCATTTATGACTTGTGGACTTCAACTCCCAGAATTCCTCAGCCAGGCACATGTGCCTGGCTGAGGAATTCTGGGAGTTGAAGTTCACAAGTCATAAAAGGGCCAAGTTTGAAGACCCCTGTCCTAGATTTTTGGGTTAAGACACAGCAGCTGGGGAGCCATTCCTTCCCAGTGTAATGCAATTACCCCTCGTACATCTGGAATGCTTTGGTCCAGAGGTAGGAGATTTGCTAAGTCACTGTCAGGAGGCCTAAGGAAGAGGCTCTGACCAAGAGAGATTTCACGCTCAGTGGGAACTCTCTGGCACTTTCCAACAATTCAAATGGGTTGTTTTTCCTTGTTACCATCATGAAAATAAACAAAACAAATAAGGAAAGATGAGAACTTGAGTGGGACATATATTTGAGGGCTCTGTGCAGCCCCCTTTCCCGGATGACCACCAATGGGATCAGAACCACTCCATACCCTAAATATTCTCCACAAACTAGCTCTCCGTGAGGTTGGGTAGAATTTTCCCAAATCCCCAGAGTCAATTTTCACCATCAGTCTGAGGTTTGTTTCTCTGATTTTTTCCGGGTCTAAAGCAGGCTGCCCCGTTGAGGTTAAGGAAGCTCTGCACATTTCTCTCTTCTTTGGTTGAATATATGCATTTTTTTTCCTCAGGTTTCATTGGGGACTGCAGCACTGCAGTACTGTACCATCGTGCCTGCATGGCTTCTGCGTAAAGGCACGGGTAGGCCAAGAACACTTTCGACCCATCTGCCTTCTTCTACACAGGAACTAAGATTCCTAAGCCTGGCAACCCACCGGGCGGAAAGAAATCCCAGACATTGCACTCCCAACATTCCTTCAGGGCACCAGATCAGGAAGGGCAGTTTTAGAGGATTCACCCTGAGATATTAAATGCAGATTGAGCTTCAGCCCTGAGTTCCGGGAAACCTGGGCACTGAGAATGAAGGTTTCTGGAGGGAGAAGGGGATAACATAAGCCAAGTAAATACAGCAAAAGACAGAGAGTGTATCCCATTCGGCTTCCCTCCCTTGCTTCATTGCAAGTGGTTCACAAAACGGATTCCCAGACCAAGCGACCTGCCTTGTAAAAATCATATAAAGTTTGCTCAGTTCCTGCTCTCCCCTCTTCACTTCCAATCAACAAATTCTATTTCACAGAAATAAATTTTCCCTTTGGCCTTCCCTTTCCTGATCTCTTTCCTCAGGGCCTTTGAAAAGCGGAGAATGTATTCAATGCTCTAAAGCAGGCATGCCAGAGAGAGAGGGAGGCAGAGAGGAAAAGGAAGATTTGTGTTTTAGAGGCAGATACACGACATTAAGACCAAAGCCCCCCCCCCCCCCCCCCGCTTTCCTCCAGGGATGTAGTAAGTAGGCCTGGCACCTGCACACCAAAAGGTTAGCAGAGGAAACAGCCACTTAACTGGAGATGGAGTGATTCAGGCCATTCCAGAGGAAAGCTGCTCTGTGTGAGATCTTAATCTTACATTAGTCCTCATGGTTTTCTCTCTTCCATTTGCTAATTTTGCTTCCACTTAGTCCACGTCTTCACCTTCTGCAATAACCCCTGAAGCTTCTTCCCGAAGCCAAGAAGCAGTTGTTCCTATCAACCTCTGGGTGCTCCACAGACATCCAGCCACACATTCGCATCAAGAAGAATCTTCTGTGAATTGCAACCAGTTATCAAATTAACTGCAGACCCACGGAGTAGAGTGCCAGACTTGGAGGGAAATTAAAAAAAGAAAGAGTTTGCAATACAGTTTGACCCTAGAGAGAAATGTCTGGCCAAGGCAGGGGTCTTTTAGGGCAAGATTTTACCCCTCCACCCCATCCTCATCGTATCCTGTAAGGTTAGTAGTGTGATGAATGGGGGCCTAGCCTTTCTTTCATAAATGGTTATTTCATGAGGTAGATGCTGAACAGGAGGAACAAAACACGGCAGACACCCAGATCTGGTCCAGAAGACCTAATCCACAGAGAGGTTTTTCCTGAGCAAATCTCATAATATTAAACAGACGTCACCTATCCCTTGGGGGGATTTTATACCAGCCCTTTCCAAAATGCCCCAGACTCACAGTAGCAAGGGAAGCCTGCCATTTTTCTGATGGCAATATCCTCTCCATGCGACCTCCTTTCCCACCTCCCTCCCAGGATCCTGGAGCCTTTAGAACCTGGAAGGGGAACCCTTTGCACAGGCACACACACATACACACACACACACCCCAAAAGCCCTTTACCTGCCCATCTTGTTTATATGCCTAATCAGTCCTGGGCTAGGTGGAGAGACAGAGATTCTCCTAGCTGAACGAGGAGGACTCCGAGCCAGTCTCCAGCCTGCAAACCCGGCTTGGAAAAAGGCCTTCCTTTCAACCAGCAAGATTTAATTCCGGCGCCGGCTGAACTTCAAGGACTGGACCCGGGCAGCAACGCAGGGCAGGGCCGGAGACCGCCTTCCACGTCCCCACCGAGCAGGTGGATCTAAAAGGGCGACGCGGTGCGCTTCGAGCCGGGAGGAGAAGGTGGGGAAGGGGCCGCTTACCTCCATCCGAGTAGGTCTCGGTCCCGTAGCCGTCCTGCAGTCCGTTGCTCCAGGTGCCTTCGTACCTGGCCCCGTTGCCGGTGCACTCGCGCACTCCGTAGCGTCCCTTAAAGCCGTGAGTCCATTCGCCTCGGTACACCCACTTCCCTTTGCTCTCCAGGCCGATGCCGTGGCGCTTCCCTTGCGCCCAGGTGCCCTGGTAGGTGTTCCCGCTGGGCCAGGTGTAGACGCCCAGCACTTCGAAGCCGTGGCTCCAGGAGCCCGCATACTCGCCTTGCCCCTTCGGGCCGGTGCAGATGCCGTGGCCGTGAGCCTTGCCGTCCTCCCAGCCTCCACAGTAGGAGCCTCCATCGTCAAAATTAAACCTTCCCCCACTGGACATGCATGTAACGCAGTTCGCAAATTCTCAAAAAGGTGGGGCGGGGGGGAGGCGAAAGCCGGGGCAAGAAAAAAACAAAAAACCGCCCCCTTAAACGCTGCACCAAACGCCGAGAGCCGCCCAGGGAGCCGGGCTTGGCCGCTGGCACATCCTCTCCAAAGGCGGGAGGGGGGCGAGCGGTTCCGGATCCGGATCCGGATCCGTCTCCTCCTGCCTGGCTGCCGGGGGGAAGAGAGCCCTCCTGGGCCCGCGGAACAGCAAGGCGGCCGCGCCGGGCCGGGCCGGGGGGGGCGCCGCTGGGGGTCCTTTCGAGCCGCCCCGGGCAGCAGCCAGAGAGGGGAGGGGGCGCGGGCCAAGGCCAGCGGCCAACATAGGAGGAGGGGGAGGGGGAGGACGGGGGGGGGCGACAGGGAGAAAGCAACGCCACCGACCAGACAAAGGGTCTCACAGCCCCCCCGGCGCCTTCCACCTGCTGCTGCTGCTGCTGGGCTGGCCCAAGGGCTCCGCGGGTCCCGGGCAAAGCAGCATCTTGCCCGCGGCGGGTTCGCGAGAGAGCCGGCGGGTCAGCAGCAATGCAGTGGCTGTGACCGCCTCGATCTCACGCACTCTCTTGCCGGCCCCCCCCCTCTCTCTCTCTCTCTCACACACACACACACACACACCCGCTCTCGCTCTCGGCCCCCCAAAGGGCCGCTTTCAACCTCTCCCCACGCCTCCCCCGGCCGCCCCTCCCTGCTGCGCCTAGACGCTCACTCGCTTCGGCTCCGGCTGGCTGGCAGGCAGCGCTCCCCCATGCCGGCGCTCAGAGCTGCCCTTTGGGGAGGGGGCCCCGGCTCCAGGCGGGCGGCAGGAGGAAGCGATGCGGGAGGCGGAAGCCCGGGTGGGGGGGGACGGGGCTCCTTTGCTGGAGCTCCGAGCCGGGAGGGGCGAGGAGCGCCTCGCATCGTTCCAGCCTTCGCCCGCCCCCAGGACCCCCGACTCCCTTGGGTCCCCTCGCCCTCTCCGCCTCCCCACTAGATGGACGGAGGCTTATTAAGGGGGAGGGAGCCCAGCATCTCGGTCTCTCGCCCCCCCCCCAGTCTCGGCTCCAGCTTCTTGCATTTAAAGGTACAGCAACTGCAGAAGGTAGAGTCCTTCCCCCTCCCTCCCTCCCTCCCTCCTCCCACAACACAGATCTCGGCCGCTCTTCCCTTCCCTTCCCTTCCTTGGAGACAGAGGGCTCAAAAACCTCCAGACAGCTCCATCAGGCCAAAGGGGTACGATGCCCAGGGAGATTTTTTTTTATAAAAAATCGTTATTTTTAAGTTTAAAGGACTAGAAAGGGTGGAATCTATCAGCTTGCAGCAGGCTGGCGTTTCTAAGAGGGAAGTACCATAGGTAGCAGGAGATGAGTGCTCACATCTATGGCACATCCTGCTTCCTAAGTGACTTTGACTTTAGAGAACAGGAGAGAGCCTGCTTAGGACTGCAGTCTTAACGTAAGTGCTGAGGATGGCTTTTTCTTTTTTATTCCTTTTTTGGTCTCCCACCAACTCTGGAAGATGTTTAGTATTAAGTCTCCACATTAAAAAAAAGAGAGATAGAGAAAGAAAGCAGCAACATCGATTTAGTATCAATTAAAACTATGGCCAGCTATTGCTCCAGCAATTTGCTCCAGCTTTCCACACTGGGGGGAGGGGAAGGAGTGTTAAGGCTATGAAAACAACCCCCCCCCTGCAAAATCTGAAGATTGTAAAGATCTAAACTGGTCTGCAGCTGAGAAGTTAAAACTGGTTCTCTTCAAGCATCTTGGCACTACCACTCTCGGTGGTCACCCTGTCTGGGAATTTTGGGAGAGGTAGTCCCAACCCAACCCATCCACTCTGTGAGGAAATAGATTTTAAGAGATTTGTGCGCACCCACCCACCCACCCACCCACACAGCCACCAATCAATCAATCCATCAGTCTTCTTAGTAATGACAATGCTGTCATTCAAATAAAGTAAAAAGGACTTGGGTGGGCATTTCTAGATGACCCCCATGAAAATGGCCATTTTAAACACTTTGATATTATAGCAAAAATGGGGATGGTTTGTCTCCTACTTCTGTCTCACCAGCAGTTGGTTAGTGTAAAATTAAGTCCTTTTTCATTCTTAAAATAATGTTCTGGAGTATAGGGGTTTAAATCTCCTCTGTAAATAAAGAGTATTTGCTGAATCAAGGCTACTAAGCAAAATGCTTGGCGGAAGAGTAATTTTGAAGGGATCAAGACACCGGTAGCTTTTATGAAATGTTTCCGACTGAGGAACAACTTTCTAGGGTTTGAGCTTCTTTCTTGAGTAAACCCTTCTATACTCTGCCTGCTATTTATGAGAGGTTTGGTTTCTAGCAAACGCAAGAATTGGATGCTTCTTCTGATACAGGCCTTATTGAGCTGGGAAGGCATCTTCAGTGCTTGTTCATCTTTCCCAACCAGATTTTTAAAAAGTGTCTCTACCTATGTGAGTGTACACAAGGAACTGGGGATCTGTTCACCCAATGTGATACCCGACTGAAGAAAAGAGTAAACTTTAAGTGATGGAGCTCATCCAGAAAACTGGGTCTACCTTAGGGGTCAAGGCTAACTTTGTTCTCTTTTAGGAACAATGCGGGTTAAGGCCAGCACTGCTCTGGAGGATCCCAACTTCAGAACTGCTCACCAGCATCTCCAGATATTGCTGGGGAAGATGTCCACTTGAACCTTGGAAGGCCTGAGCGCTTTCCCTCTCTGCTGTAATTTTCACATGGCTTAGACATGAACTGAAGCCTAGGCCATCTGAAGAAAAGAAAGTTTAGGGAAGTCTTTCCTGTCTTCTGATATAACTGCTAGGATAACATCTACTGTAGGAGGAGAGCAGGCAGAGCTGGGTGTGGAGTCAAAACAGTGATCAGCCTGGAGTACTTACATTCCCACAAATGGTCTGTCCAACCCCTCTTGAATTTCATTGACTTTTATCTGGCACCAGTTTAGAGCTGTTAGTTGACTAGGTTCTTGCGCAGCAGCATGACAACAAACGAACTGAACAGAGTCTAATGTGTTGTTTTGATTCTTCATGTCTGACATTTACAGTTAATATAGGTTTCAGTTGCTGGAAATTTAAAGGTAAACCATTATGAAGCACATTACTGTTTTCAAAGAATGCATTGTTATGAGCTGAACCTGAACCTGTACTTTGCTCTGTCTCCAGGCAGAGTCAGACAACTTTCCCTCAAAAAAGTTAAAATTCATTCATATTTCCAGACTAAATTTCACATGTATCTCTGAGGCTCTCTCAGTCAAGGCAGAAGGAGTTAGTGGCCTCATTGCATTCTTGGAAAAGAAACATGACTTTCTGATTCTTCCAGTAGTTTAGCTTTTAATAGACAATACCATCCAAATCTGCTTCTCTTTTTACACCTGTTGCTCACACAGCCAATGGAGTAATATTGCTGCTAGAAGATAAACAATGTTCCTGAAAACCTTTCTGGTTTCCATCTGTGGGAAGTGCAAGATAGTCTTAAGAGCATCTCTGTTTGCTGATGATGAGTGCACACTTTCTCAGGCTAAGAAAGTCAGCAGATGATGAACTGAAAAGTGAAATTCTGACACATTTTTGACTCTGGAGCCATTTTGCTAAAACCTTTAGTAAGAGCCCCAAACTGCTTTCTACTTATCCTTGACAACTGCATGGTCTTTACATGCTTTGTAGTGCACAGATAATGTGGAGCCCTCTCGCAAGGGCCTGTCATGCAAAGATCAAAGCTTTTAATCTTCTTGCTATCTGCATAAGTGCAGCAAATTAGCAAAGGGGCTTTGCTGGCCACTAGCTGTATCTCAGTAGATCTTGGTAGAGTTTATCCTTCCAATCACTGCAAATCTGATCTTCCTTGGCCAGATAAAATTCCAGCCTAGTTTCCAAAGTGAAATCAAGAAACTCAACAGCAGAGAGCTGATCCTGATCAGAGAAAACACAAAGGCTAGTAAGCTTTATCAAGTCCCGGAGATCTTACTGCTTCCAGGAGAAAAAAGAGTGCAAGTCACCCATGAAGCTACTGCTGGCTCTCAAACCAAGTCCAGAAAAAACAAACCAGAGCTGCCAATGCTCCATCTCCTAAAAAGGAATAAACTCCTAAGGTGGATTTTCCACAAAAGGAAGCCAGATGGGAAAAAAAAAACCCTCAATATTCCTTGATAAAATCATTTGTTTAGTGCAAACTCTGCTGCTTAGATGAATCAGCCTCCTGTTAGTGTAGATTAAATGAATTATCTCATACTGTATAGAAAACTTTCCAAATGCCATCAGAAGTAACACCATTACTTCTCTCGTGGATGCTTCATCATTTGAGATGTTTAACTGCAGGCTTAGCTAGGAGTTAGGATCCATGAAAACAATACAGGTGTCCTTATTCTTCATGCTTTTAAGAGCCATGCCTACAATAGAGGTGTTTCAAAAGGGATGGGCTTGCTACAAACATGGCGTGAGTCATTCTCACATTGCTGGTAGGTCACAGGGAATGTGAGAAGGGAGCAGAGGCAATAGAGGTTGGGTTTCACCCAGATTTATCTTCTTAGCAAGAAGGGGAGAAAGTAAAGATTTTCCTATCTTTTTTTATGTCCATAGACATAGGCTTAAACTTCTTAAGAGCATTGGAGTCCAACCTTGGCAACTCTAAGATGTGTGGTCTTTAACTCCCAGAATTCCCCATGGCCTGCTGGGGAATTCTGGGAATTGTAGTTTACATATCTTAAAGTTGCCAAGGTTGAGAAACCCTGAAATAGACTATGAAATATTTGACATAATGTTCCTGTGGGAAACTGAATCTGAACTCAAGATATTTTTGAGTTGAATAAAACGTGAGGTTCTTCACAAAATATATTGTGGTCGGGCCCCTGTTTAAGGCCTTCCTTGGGTGCCCAGTAAACAGAAGGAGGCTGCCATCCAACAGAGGCTTCAGCTGAATTCTCTTCTGGGACGCAGGTAAATTATTCCAGGTTAAGAGTCGTGTTTTGTAAGAACCACGTTGTGGGGAAGGAGCCAGGCTCCCCCACCTGGACGAAATGAGTAATTGCAAGCCCTTTTAAGATTTACCGTCAGGGTTTCTGTGCCATGTTTTACCTATCTGCAGAGTAGCCACTCCCAGATGGGTGGGTGAATTTATATATTGGGCCCAAGAAAGAAACAGATTGGCTAGCAGGAGTTCATCCACGTACCACACCACCCTCGTGATGGTTGCAAAACCAAGAGACCTCAATACACCTGACTGCAGTCCTTCACCCTGCAATTAACCAAACAGGGGCTGGCATCTTTGAGCAAATAAATATCAGTTTGCAAGTGAGCGCCAACTTGCAGATGTATAGGTTTAACATTGTGGATGGATAGGGTTTTTTTTTTTAAACTATGAGAACACTGGACAGAAAACGCTCCTGAAAGTCCTAATATAGAGTTAGCATCGTGAAATAAACATCAGTGGTTTGTAGTCCCAGAAATCTCACACCCCAGCTCTGCTTTCTTTCTTTAGATTGTTTTATGCCCACCTTTAGGCAGTGAACATATCTAATACCTCTTTCTTGTCCTATTTTCCCCTCAACTACAACCCTGTGAGGTGGGTGGCTGAGAGAGTGAGTGACTGGCCCAAAGTCAACCAGCTGGCTTT
This sequence comes from Bothrops alternatus, assembly GCA_034064705.1. Lineage (NCBI taxonomy): Eukaryota > Metazoa > Chordata > Lepidosauria > Squamata > Viperidae > Bothrops > Bothrops alternatus. The sequence continues at coordinate 178,050 of JARGCV010000262.1, read as the reverse complement.
CATGCCTAAGGCCGAACTAGAAGTCCCCATCTCCTGGTGATTGGTCCAGTCACCCAGCTGGCTTTCATGCCTAAGAAGGAACTTGAACTCACCATCTCCTGGTTTCTACCCTGGTGCCTTCATCATGAAGCCAAACACTCAGCCCCACATGCAGGGAGTTACTGCCTTGCCTGTTCTCACTCCTGCTCTAGGCCACAAAGTCAACAGTTTGGGTTTGATTTATGCAGAGGAAAAGCAGAACCTGGTTTGAAAAGGGGCCGAAGCTGGCCAGGAGGCCCTCAGAAACATTTCCAACTGGCTCCCTCCTCTCGACATTCCAGCGACACCAGAGAAAGATGACCCACATGATGTGCAGAGGGAAACAAGCCAGCACACTCTCTTTAGAATGGCTGCAACAGCTGCTTTCTTGGCTCCTGAGCACCAGCCAAGAATGCGCTACTCCTGAGAATACAGGCAAATCCTTCGAAGGCATGTATTGTTTCTGCTAGTTACAGTTAGCAGAGCTCCATGGGGGAGAGAAAGTCAACCTCTTGAACTCAGGACTCTCCTGGTGGGGGGGGAGGGAGGGAGGGAAGCTGACCTGCTGCTTTTGAAGCACAAATGCTGGTTTTCAATCTCCCTGAACAAATTGTTGGAATAGTTTTAGCATCCCCGTTTCCTTGGCAGCAGCCCATTGGGTTAGTCCCAGGGTTATAAATACCTTATTGGTCTATTGGTGCTATTAGCAGTACCCCCCCCAAAAGCACATGGGGGACCAAAGAAGGGAATGTGGCATTGCTAGATATAAAGGTGGCAATAACCAGACTGAATGTTCCTTGCTCCATTTGGTGACTTGCTGAGACATGAGATGGTATTTGACAAGATGGTGGCCTCACGAGTAGTTTTATTCATTTATACTAAATGATGTCATCACCCATGCACTAAATCTGACTGAAATCTGAAGCCATCCGGCTACTGACAAGTGATGGGAGCTAAATCCCAGCTTGGAGCTGTCATGTCTGTCAGTGGATGTGTACTTTTTAAAACCATACAAGCTGCAAAGTCTGAGTATCTGTTCAAAACCATCACAATCCTTAACAATCCCCAAAACTAGAATGTGAGTTGCTTGGTTTGACCATATTATGGTGTGTGAATGCAGGGCACAGATGTAGTTTGTAGGCTGCACCATATCACGTTGTGTGAACCCAGTCAAATGTGGTTTATTGTAAGGTGACCAACCGTCCTCCTTTAGGGAGGACAGTCCTCCTTTTGTAAGTTCTGTCCTCTCTCGAAAAGTGTCCTCCTACATGTCCTCTTTTTTGATATTTGAAGACTAAAATCTGTAAATCTCCATATTTGATCGATGCCGATCCGATCCGTTGCGTGTGATGTGACGTATTTGTATTTGACATGACGATTCGTCAAGTGCGGCGAGACACGATTATGAGACGTATGCGCTCCGCACAGGAGAATTGTTTTGAGAGAGTGCAACGCACGCAAGTGGCTTTGTTTACTTCTTACCGAAACACGACGTGGCACACACGCACGCATTAGACTCACTTTTTTTTCTTCAATTTATTTGTGTCCTCCTTCCAATTGTAAAAAAGCTGGTCACCTTATTTATTGAATCTTCTAAGGCAGGGGTATCCAACCTTAGCAACTTTTAAGACTTGTGAACTTCAACTTCCTTTTGAAATGGAAAACATATGTAGACTCTGGGGTTGCAACTAAAATGATGCATCACAATAAAAAGAAAGACCACTCAAATTCACCCACAGTTTTAGCCCCATCTGCAGGAGGAATGCATCCCACTCATTTTGCAATACTTCACCTCTCACACAGGTGATTTGGGAAATGATTATATTTTTCTTTAAAAACCCCATAGCACTAAAACACTTCAGGGTTGAACAAAGCCATTTCATTGCATCATGGAAAAACAAAATATGAGCACCAAAGCTGCTTTAAGAGTCCTAGGTACAGCTCAGATTTGTTCCATTACCCAAAAGGAAACAGATTTTTCAAACAATGTCATGCTGTGTTGTGCAATCATAGTCTTTCTCCCTGGGTTTTAGCCTCGACGAAATCCACTTAGCTGTGCAGCCTCCGTTTATCATTGGGAGATGCACTCAGTTATTTTCAGAAGGCAATGACTGAATTGTCCCACCAGGTTTTTATAACGGAAATGTTCAGATACTTAATTCACACCTAAGTAATCAGCAATGTCTCATTAGCCTTGTTTGCTTCTCTATCTTTTTCTTCCAAGTACGGGCATATTTTTTGGTTTTTCTACCAACCTATTCATGGACAAGGAAAGGAAGATTTGTACTGTAGCATAATATTATCACGGAAATAGCCACTAGAGGACACCCACCACACGTCGATATACAGTACCACAACCTTGTTTATTATATTAATGGCATCTAAGATAATAAAATGCAAGTGCCTGGCCAAGACTAAACTAAGTCTCTCTTATTCGGCATCCTGTTTTCCACAGTAGCCAAACAGGAAGACGGCAAGCAGACGTCCCAAGCCAACATCGGGTCTGATTTGGAACTGCAGCTCGCAGATTATCAATTAGCTCTAATCAATTTTTATTACTGTTTTTCCTATAAAAGCCCAAACATGCAGAGCATGTATAAGCAACGGCATTCTTCCTTTTAATCCACCTACTGAACTATGCTTGGTTTGTTTTAGAGACCATTGGTGGAAGAAACCCTCAACAGCAGTTTATTCACCAGGCTGGGATTTAGTGGAATGTGTGAACTCAGTACCAATTTGTGTTAAACTGATTTAAAGCATATTTGTCCCTATGCAGTTACCAGGCAGATGGGATTATCTGAAAAGATAAGCATTCTCATGAATGCAGGATTTCATTTCACTGTTAAAAAGAAACAATCCATCGTCTTTCACTTGATAGAAGGAGAAAATGATCCCAAAATATAGCAATATCGAGCCACATCCAGAAGCAGGCAGGAAATTATTCAGTTAAAATACTGGTGGTCCTCAAGTTGCAACAGTTCACTTAGTGACTGTTCAAAGTTACGACACTGAAAAAAGTGACTTATGACCAATTTTCACACTTATGACCGGTGCGGCATCCCCATGGTCACGTGATCAAAATTCAGACACTTGGCCACTAACTCGTGTTTTTGACGGTCGCCATGTCCTGGGGTCAAGCAATCCCCTTCTGTCACCCTCTGATAAGCAAAGTCATTGGGGAAAGCCAGATTCACTTAACAACCATGGTATGGTGATTGTGGTGACTCACTGTGGTGACTCACTTAACAACTGTGGCAAGAAAGTTGTAAAATGGGGCAAATTCACTTAATGCGTCGCTTAGCAACAGAAATGATGGGTTTAATTATGGTTGTAAGTCAAGGACTACCTGTAAATATTAGATCTCTCTTGATTCTTATCCTGTGTTTCTCAACCTTGGCGAATTTAAAGATGGGTGAAGTCCATCCATCTTAAACTCGCCAGGGATGACAAACACTGATCTCACCTATTTGGATAACTATAGAGAAGACAAGCCTAAGACTGAAAATCAGGCTTGTCAGATGCTATATTTTTCCTATCCTGCTCTATGGAGTAGAGAGTTGGTCTCTGACACAAGGCCACCTGAAGAGACTAGAAGCATTTGAAATGTGGATTTACAGGCGGCTGTTACGTAGAAGCTGGGTTGACAAGATCAGAAATGAGGAGGTGATAAGCCGCCTGGGAAAGCCAAGGGAAATCATCAAAACAATTAAAAAATGAAAATTAGACTATTTTGGACATGTGATGCGACACCCAGAAAAATACGGCATACTCCATTTCATCCTCCAGGGAAAGATTGAAGGCAAACGAGCTCCAGGCAGAAGAAGAACATTGTGGCTTCAAAATATAAGGGGCTGGTTTGGACAAAACTCACCAGCACTTTTTCGTGCGGCTGCTGATAAAAACAGGATCGCCAACATGATCGCCAACATCTGATAACAGATATGGCACAAGAAGAAGAAGAGAGAGAAGAGGAAAGAATTAGAAAGGAAAGCAACTAGTCAGAAACTGTGGAATACGTGGAACGTGAAGTCTGGGTTCACACAGGATGGCAGAATCCTCCATTTAGGTTAAGATTGCCGCTTAATCCGAAGGTGGGTTTCCATAAAAGGCTGGATCGTGGGTTTCTCCAGGGAAAAAATGCAGAAGCCTTCAAGTCAGAGCAGCCCCTCCTCAAAGCAAGGGGGGGGGGGTCCAGGGCTTGGTGGCTGCCCCCCCCCACAGTGCCTCTTCTTTATAGGGTGCCAAGTTCAAACAGCAATGTGGACTTTCTCCTAGGTCAGTGATGACGAACCTTTTAGAGACCGAGTGCCCAATCTGCAACCCAAAACCCACTTATGCATCGTTGGGTGCCTGGTGGGTGTGGCCCATTGGGTGGGCGTGGCCCATTGGGTAGGCGTGGCTGCGGTGGTAACAGCAGACTGGGTGGAACTAAAAAGTTCAATCAATCAATTCCAACTTTGCAAGATCTTCCCCCCCCCCCCCGCGAGGTTGAAATTGACTGATAGATTGAACCTTTTTTTTTTTTTTTGCACACGGTGGCGGAGGCCTAAAGCGAAGAGGTTTTATAAAACCCAGTTGAAGGCCCAGGACGTGTGCCCACAGAGAGGGCTCTGCATGCCGCCTGTGGCACCCGTGCCATAGGTTCACCACCACTGTCCTAGGTGGTCAAGCACTCAGCTCTCTCGGTCACTGTGCTCCTTTGGGGAGGAGTTGGCAGGGGTCCCTTCGGCTTTCTTGGGGGCTTGGGAGGCATTTATGGCTTCCATTGATTTGTATTTATCGATTGCGTCCCTCTTCCCTCCTTCACATGGTCAAAGTGGGAAAGACTAATACATTCCCTGGGCTACGACAACCCTGCCAGGTGGGTCAGTCTGGATCACTGGCTGAAGGAGAGGGGTCTTCAAGGCCACACAGGAGCCTCCCACCCTCGGGCTGTTTACTGATTTATGTATTTATTTGTATTAATAGATCAGTTTCTGTTATTCCTCCCGTCTTCTCTCCACATGGTTGACCCAGTGTAACTTCCTCGGATACAATGTAACGTTCCGTTTCCGCCTTCACAACAACCCTGCGAGGTAGGCCTATCTGGCCCCAGAGGGTCGCTGGGTGATTGGGGAGGGGGGGAGCCTCCTTGGCCATGAGGGAATCGCCGGTCCTCAGGCCGTTTCCTGGGTCCCTCCGTGCTAATGACCCGGTTGCTAGGCAACTCGAGCTTTTATTGCCCCCCCTCCTTCCCATCTCTCTTCACTCTCTGGAGCCGTTCCTCTCCCTGTTGCTAGGTTACCCAAGCCCCGCCCCATCCGTCAGCGATGGACCGGCGAGCCCCCGCCCCCTCCTGTCAAGACAGCGCAAGTTAGCACGCGCCCGAAACACGCGCAGAAACAGCCCTCTCCCGGCCACACCTCTTTGGCTTCGCCAGAGCCAATCGCGACCCGCCGAAGGGCGGGGCCTGGGGGCGAGCCGTGAGTGACAGCGGCGGCCGCCCGGCGGAGTCCCGTTAGGTGGGTGGTGAGAGGGAGGCCGGCATGAAGGGGCGGGCCTCGGAGGGGAACGCGGCCCAATCGTGACGCGCCCGAGAGGGAGAGAGGGGCGTGGGCGAGGTGAGGAAGATCCGGCCTCCCGCTCCTCTCTCGCCGGCCGTGCCTCCTCACCCTCTGCGCCGGATCGGATCCCTCCGCCCGCGGAATCCCTCCCACGTATAACGGCAGCGGGGGAAAAGCACCGCCCGGCAGCGTCGCCTCCTGTCGCGGGATTATTTGTCGCGCGCCGGGCGGGCGAGCGGGCGGGCAGCGGAGGCGGTGCATCCGCGGAGAGCCAAGGCGAGCAGGCGAGGCAAGGGTGAGGTGCTGCCGCCTGGCCTTCTTCCCCTCGGCGGCCAAGGGATGGAGGGAGCCCGCGGGCCGAGGCGGCGGCGGGAAGGAGGAGTCGCCTCCTGAGGAGAGCCGCGAAGCGCGCCGGGGTGGCCCGAGGAGGCTTCAGGCGCCCCCCGCCCCCCTCAGACGGGCGCAGCCCCCCCGCTCGCTCGCTCGCTCGCTCCCCCGCTCCCCCGAGGGGCTGCTGAGGCCCCGCCCCTCGGGCCCTGCCCGGGCGACCCCGCGGCTCTGCCCCCCCCCGGCCGGGCCGGGCGCTCGCGGGTCGGCTGGCTGGCTGGCTGGCGGGCCGGCGCGGGGCAGCATGGTGGAGAAGCGCTGCCCGCGGCTGCAGCGCGAGAGCGTCTACCGCTGGTTCTCGGAGCTGCCGTCCCCGCAGCGGGTGGAGTTCCTGTGCGGCCTGTTGGACCTCTGCATCCCGCTGGAGCTGCGCTTCCTGGGCGCCTGCCTGGAGGACCTGGCGCGCAAGGACTACCACTCGCTGCGCGACTCGGAGATCAAGGCCAACAACGCGGCCGACCTGGGCAGCCTGACCAACCTGACGGACGAGGTGGTGCGCAGCAAGCTGCTGGTCTCGCTGGCGCTGCTGGGCTCGTCGCACCGCGAGGCGGCCGGCGTGCTCTTCCGCACCCTCACGCACCTCGACTCGGTCATCCACAACTACGGGCTGCAGCTCAACGAGGGCCGCACCGGCGATGAGTTCCTGCTCCTCTTCACCATGGCCTCCAACCACCCGGCCTTCAGCTTCCACCAGAAGCAGGTGCTGCGGCAGGAGCTCACCAAGATCCAGAGCCTCCTGGCCTGCACCGCCAAGGGACCCCCCGTCAGCGCCCCCGCCGGGGTGGCCGGCGCGGGGGCCACCTGCCCTGGGTGCCACAAGGTGGGTGCCGGGCTTGGGAGGCCTGTGGGAGGGGCCAGAGGGGGTGCAGACCGTGGTTAAGGGGGCTGGAAAGGAAGCAGATCATGATTAAGGGAGCTGGAGGGGCTGGAAGGGAAGCAGACCGTGGTTAAGGGGTCTTGGAGGAGACGGACGGTGTGTCCAGGGTTCTACTCTCTGTCCCCTCTTTTGTGTCTATAACAATCTTCACCACCACTGCCCCTTCCCACTTCCTTTCCCTTTGGAGAGGGGCACCTTTCAGTCAAGAGTTGCTTCTCCAATCTTTGGAAGAAGATACTGATGTCCCTAAGCTACCGGTATGTAGCTGTCCAGCCGGTCGGGCCTAGGGATTGTAATATAAATGTTGGCCCCAGGAGCTAAATTGGGGTTTTTTCTCCCATTAATACAGCTGGGGGAAGAGGCTTTTATTTGTTTTATAAAAAGCAGCCTGGTTTTGTAAAACAGTTTTAGTAACCAGGAATTGAGACTGGACAGATGTTTTGGCCATCATCAGTGACAATTGTTTAAAACTATTTCACAACTTGTGGTAATCCATTGGAAGTATGCAATGTGGACCTGCTAAAGTTAATTTCCTTCAGTAGTGTGTGTATTTTAAATGTCCTCAATGTGAAACTTTCAGTGTCTTTTTTATTTTATATTTTTTTGGCTCATATTAGAGTTCATAACTGGGATCAGTAAGCAGAGATGAATGCTTTTAAATTTGCTGATGCAGTGATATAATTCAAGAAGGAAGGAACTTGTGCAGTGGTTAAATTCCTCAGAAGTGGCTTGAGGCAAGCATGTTGCTCTTCTCATTGTGGTCTCCTGAAGTTCAATATAAGCACTGCAAATGCTCTTAAGACTATACCGCATTTGGACTAGACAAGTTTGAACCCACTCTTCACAGTCTTGCTTCCATATAGATGTGGATTCCCCCCCCCCCAGGCAGTGCAAATTGAGGATATAAGAAAAACAGAGTTGGAAGGGACCTTGGAGGTCTTCTAGTCCAACCCCCTGCTCAGGCAGGAAACCCTATCCCATTTCAAACAAATGGTTTCCAATCTCTTTTTTAAAACCTCCAGTGTTGGAATAAAGAACAGTGCACCTGGATTGTGATTAAATTGGGGAACACTGATCTAGTAAGAGTGGGTTAATTCTGTTGCTACTGTTAATACATTCTACATTATGTATTTCATCAAACAGAACCCAGTGTGAGGAGATTTTTGTTACAATCCTGTGTTCCAAAGAATAAACTCAGTTGGTTTACTTCTCAAAACTTAATACCATAGGCAATTTTTCATTTCTCAAACAAAAACACAGGATTAAGTATCAATTTACATAAGCAACTGAATCAGCTAACAATACTTCAAATACTGTTAGATATACATTCTTGATTGAATACTTGTTTAATGTCATTTGTAAGCATCTGCATCTGGCTTCATGTGTTTCTATAACAATCTGACTTTGGGGATTAACAAAGTAAGTCTAATTTATACTTCACGCTTTGCCAAATTCAAGTATTTTGAATCAGAGCTGGGACTTGCAGGAGCAGCCAGGAAATACACTGAGGTGAAAAATGCTATGTATCCCTGTAGGTATTGTGTAAAACAAAATCTAATGTATTCACACACCAATTAACTCCTGATTGAATAAAAGCATTCAATGGGATTTTGTGCTACATTTTTTTAAATATCAGTATTCATTTCTGGTTTTAAAGATCTTTATGAGAGTCATCCTGAATCATAATAATCTAAAAAGATGGCATTAATTTTCCAAGCTGCGTTAACGTAAAGGCACGCAGAGATCACCTACTTGTTAGTGTTTGCTATGGAACAAATTTAAAGTTTGCTCATATACTCATTGTCAAGAGCTGAAAGTATGTTTCCTGATAACTTTGACAATTAAAAGTTTGCAATGTTAATAGAAAAAGAAAAATGTTAGGACTTGAGGAAAAATAGGCTAATTCAAAGAAAAAGTTGCATGCGGAACATGCTTAATTTGATAACATCACATTATTACCGAATCCCAAACTTGAAACTTTTAAAAGAAAAAAGGGTGAATCAGATCAAGTTTGGGATATTAGGCGAAAGCAGGCTGAGTTGATATATTTGATAAGTGTTCTCCCTCACTAACTCATCATAGGTTTTCCTCTTTTGTCTTTAGCTTCCTAGGTTTGGCAGAGTGTTATATCATGGCTACCGGTTACAATGTTAAAGTCCACACATCTTTAAAGTTGCCAAGTTTGAGAAACACTGTCATAACTGATTTGATTAGTTTGTAAAACTAGGATCTAAATCTAATTAGGTTTATTTACAATTCCACAGAGAGGCATTAGTGTTATATGGAATTGAAATAAACTGATTGCAGGGTGCATTATTATGCATAATCCTTGATATGATACACTTTTTGTACCCAGCACAACTATTCTTACTGCAAATAACCTTGTAGCACAGCGGTTCTCAACCTTTTTCAGGCCACGACCCCGACCTGCGCCGCACATGCGTGGTGCTACCCCCTGCACCGCGCATGTGTGGTGCTGCTTCCTGCGCCGGCCGGCAGGCCCAGGTGCTCAAGTGCTCCTGGGCGGCCGCGGTGGCGACGGTGCAGGGCGACCACGGGCTGGCCCACCAGCCGGCCCAGCCCAAGGGAGGTAAGACACCCGCCTGGCCCCACGTGCGCCAAAAACCCCCCCTGCGCCCACCGCTGCCCTGCTAGCCTTATCTTCGCTGCCGCCCATTCGGGGCGGCGGCAGGCAGGCCCAGGTGCTCCTGGGCGGCTGCAGCAGCGATGGCACAGGGCGACCACGGGCTGGGCCACCAGGTGGCCCAGCCCAAGGGAGGTAAGCCACCCGCCGGGCCCCACGTGCACCAAAAACCCTCCCTGCGCCCGCCAGCCTCCCACCTCCCACCCCTGGCCCTCTTTTACTTACATTTGTAGTAGTTGCTCAGCAGGGAGGGGTGAAAACTTCCGGAGAGCTCGCCTTCACTGCAGACAACTTGCAGCACCGTTTGCAGACTGGGACTTTTGGCAGGCTCAGCAGGGCGGAGACAGCCTGGACAATTCCTATTGGCTTTTGAAAGCTAATAGAACTAGACTCTATTCAAGAGAGTCTATTCTATTGGCTTTCAAAAGCCAATAGAATAAGAGGGAGTAGCACAGCTAAGGAAAAGGGGAAAAAATGGCGGACTGCGTTGTTTGGCGACCCCCGTGAAATGGTCGTTCGACCCCAAATGGGGTCGCGACCCACAGGTTGAGAACCGCTGTTGTAGCATGTTACATTGACAGCAAATCTCATACTCTCCTTTTATTGAATGTTAAAAAAACTGTTGGAATTCCTGCCATCTACCAGATTATAAATTCCTATTTCTGCATGGTTGATGGACACGTGAATCATTTAGAATAAAGTTTGTTTTCACTTTCACTTAACTTAGCCATTGCAAGTATATTTTGTAGAAATATAAAAGCTTTGATGGTATTAAAAAACAGTCTGTTTAGGTTGGCAATAAACGGTTTGCCCAGGGCATTATAGTGTAGCAATGGTGAATGGCCAGATGCAGCTCTGTGCATGTGCCCCTCGGCTCAGGAATGGGAGAAAACGATATGCTGGATACTGTGTGGAAAGCGTTTGATCTTGGCCAGGAGGAGCTGGCAAGACAGCTTAGATGGTGAAAAGCAACCTGAGGCCAATTTTCAAGCAGATTATGTCACCTAGGATCTGACTATCATGGGCTGTCTGGCTCTGTTACAGGGGAAGTGATGTGTAGGGGATCCCTTTTGCCAGTGGTCTGTTTTAAAAAAACAATCCACGTGATAAAAAGTATTTGGAATATATTGAGTTACAGAAATTGTGTCCTGCTATAAAGAACACTTGTTGCATTTCCTACTGAGAAAATTCACACAGTGTATCTGAGGCTATTGACTCAGCAGAAGCCGTTCTTAGCTAAGTAGATAGGTAAGTAGAATAATAGTTGGTATCTTAAGTGCGGCATTTGGAAGTACTTGGTGCTTTTTTGGTCCATGTATTTGCTAAAAGTGAGTCACCGTAATTATTTGATTAGTGAAGTCTGAGATTAGGGCAAGATTTATTAAGTCTTTTCAAACAAAATGAAATGTGACGCTACCTGAGGAACATGTCTGAGACACACAGTAGATTGTTTTGCTTTGAGAATTACTTTTCATAGAAAGCAAATTAACGTAGGTATAACAGAAATATGAGCATTAACCTTTTGTAATTAGATTCTGGGGCCTGAAGATGCTTTCTAAAAGACAGCAAGTTGAAAATAACGTTGCTTTAGAAATAACTGGACTTTAAGAATATTTTTAACTCACGTAAGCCAAATTGACAGTTGGTTTCTTGTACTTTTTCTCTTACCTAGGTCACTCCGAGATCCGAGACCCCCATAAACCATGTGGTGGGTAACAGTTTAGAGAATGCACTCCACACATCAGCACATTCCATTGAGGAGTCATTGCCTAAAAGGCCTTCAGGGAAGCACTCCAAAGGTACATCCCAACGTTTTGCCAAATATTCCTATTTGTGTGTGGGGGGAAATAGTCTGACTGCTTAAACATTGCTTATAAATTGATAAAGGAAACCCGTTTTTAATATTGTAAAATAATGATAGGTCACTCTAAGACTAACGAACAGTTTGTTCTCTTATCAGTTTTGAACAGGAAGATTCTGTTTAATGGATGGGAGTAATTTATTACCCTCAGAGTTTCACTCATTTCCCCATTTGCCTTCAGAAGATAATTCTCATGGCCATGGAAGAATCTGTCTTCTTTGAGTAGCCTTACTGCCAAGCTGTACTACCTGCTATAGTTAGTTATACCACTCCACAAGAAAGTACTTGAAAAGCAAACAGTTAGATTTGTTGCTGTAACTCATGCAATGCATTTATTTATTTATTATTTATTTATTTATTACTTAGATTTCTATGCCGCCCTATTTCAAGAACTCAGAGCGGCATAGCCCCGTTATGTTGAATTTTCAGTGCTTAAATGAGATTTCTTTGCTGTAGTCATTTTGTTACGATATTGATTCATCTATTGCTTGGACTTTAAAAAGGCATTGAGAGGTATTAGAATTTCAGTCTGGCATGGTAGACTACAAATGCTGCTTTGAATCTGTACCTCCAGATAAGAATGTTTCATATAAACAATTAAATAAATCAAATAAAAGGATTCATATAGCAGGTAAAGCAGTCATTCATAATAGAAAACCATGCTTGGTTTTACTGTAGAAACAGACAATAAAGTATACTATTTTTTTCTGCTAGTGAGATATATGAATCTAAGGCTTCCTAAATTACATTTGGAAACAAATAATCTGACAGTTCATTACTTATGACCAGGAAGTTTATTGTGTGTTGATGTTCTGAGATTTATCTGGAATACTGAAGTAACATTCAAAAATATTGGAAACTCTTCAGACCTGTTAATCATGTGCAAAACACAAGACACAGTCTTGCTCAAACAATCTAAAGAATCTTCACTGTTATAGTTTACTTAGATCTTGCTTCTAGGATGGTATATAAAATCTAATTAAGTTTTTGATAAAGTATGAACATTTCAACTCTTACATTATTTAATTTCCCTGGAAACAATGCCCTTTAAATGAAAAGATCACAATTATTTATTCTTGGCTCTTGTACAAACAAGCATGATAGAAAGTCGTATTTCATTCTCTGTGCAGCATGCCTCTTTAGAACTTTACCAGATGTCTTGACCACAGCATATTTTCCAAAAGCATAGTGTGGGATAAAATACGTTAAACCAGATGTTGAAATGAACTCTGCACTCCATAAGCTCTTACAATAGTTTAATGAAATGGCAAATCCATATGGAAGCACCCTTATGACTATCTCATTGTGTAAAGCTCAAATGACATTCCCAATGTGTAGCTGTGTTCTCATCAGGGTGATAAAGAAACCTGAGGTTTTATTTAAGGCAGCCTATATTATTTTCTGTCTGATAAAATATTTCACCAGTGTTAACGCTGTGTAGAGAAGAAGCCTCATCTATTTCCCCATTAGTATTTATTCTAAAATATTGAAAACAAAACTTACTGGATTTCCTAAGAATAACATACAAGCAGTAATTTCCAAAACAGGACAAATTAGAACTTATTTATGGTGGGAAAAGGACATTTGTTTCTGCTCTGGAAGGATTGAGACTACTTTAAGGTTATGTCCATATTCCAGTGAAGACGCAGGTAGTCCCCGACTTACAACCACAATTGAGCCCCAAATTTTTGTTGCTAAGCAAAACCCTTGTTAAGTGAATTTTACCCCATGTTACGACATTTCTTGTCACAGTTGTTAAGTGAATCACTGCAGTTAAGTTAGTAATATGGTCATTAAGCGAATCTGGCTTCCCCCTTGATTTGGCTTGTCAGGAGGTTGCAAAATATGGCCACACGACCCCGGGATACTGCAGCCGTCATAAATATGAGTCAGTTGCCAAGTATCTGAATTTCGATCTTGTGATCGTGGGGATGCTACAACGGTCATGTGAAAAACAGTCATAAATCACTTTTTGCACTTGTTGTAACTTCAAACAGTCACTAAATGAACTGTTATAGGCTGAGGACTACCTGAGCATGCATTTAAACTTAAAGGAGATCCAAAGTTGTTTTATTTAGTATGCATCTATAAGAAAGTGCAGTCCAGCGTGAGAAGCAGTTCTTGGGTTTATAGATTCCCAAGACTGGATTCGGATGTCATGCCAAACTGTGGTTGATTCGATTGCAACTCGGTGGACACAGGATAATCATAGTCCTACAATGTTAAAGGCAAAGGTTTCCCCTGTCCAGCCGTGTCCGACTGTAGGTCATGGTGCTCATCTCCATTTGTTGGCTGAGGGAGCCATGTTGCCCGAAGACATTTTCTGCGGTCATGTGGCCAGCAGCAAGACTAGACTCTGAAACACCATTTTGTTTTTTTCTGAAGAGAAAAGAAAAGGAAGAAGAAAAAACAAGCAGAGAAGACAGCTGTTTTTCTCTACTACTGCTTGTGTTACACCTCTTAGGAAAGACCATTGATTTATTGCATTACCTCACTGCATTGAGCATATCCATTTCATTAGTGTATCATGCTTATGCTATTTTTAACAATAAGTTGAAGGGACAGTGCTGATGAAATTACTTTATTTTGATGCCCAGCTGAAAGGAAAGTGGTATGGTCACAAAGACTGCTTGCAAGAATCCCCCTATGACTCTGTTGAACTATTTACGATTTTCAGATTGTGATTGGATAAGGCTACCAATTAAATAATTTCTTCTTGCAAGCCGTTTATTAGGAGTAGTTGTGTTATATTTTGACGCAGGTCAGTTCCACAAAATGCGTACCATCTGTGGAAGGATACCACCAGGCCAAGCTACTGTGTTCATTTTGCTTCTGACCATGACTGCCTTTTCAGGTTATTGGAGGAGGTGCTACCAGTCACATCCAGAGGCTTTCTCAAAGTAAAGCATCAGTGTGTGATGGGGCATGTGAATTATCTTGAGACATGGAAGCAGTCATGCTTTTAGACAGAAGGAGATGGTGGCTCATTATTTCAGGCCATTGTTTGCCCACAAACAGAAATACAGACTTTATTGCAATTAACCCCTAAGAAATATTGGTTGTTTAGTTCTGCTTTTACTTATCAAAGCTCTTTTGAGTATAAATTCTGCCCCGTCCCCTATGCATATGATTGGTAGTTGGGGAGTGAAGGGGTTTGTTGCTATTAAGATTCAAATTAATGTGTACAGTGTAGAATTGGCTAAAAGAGGAATATTCAGGGAGAAAAAAGCAGTTTTCAGCAGTAGGTTAAATACTTTGCAGAAGTGATTTAGGAGTTGAAATCCTTCATAAAGAAATCCATGTTCATTTGAAAGGCATGAAATCCCTATCTTTTCACAGTTTTGATATTGTGGCACCTACACATTTTGTTTCTGAATTTTGAAAAGATTACCACTTGAGGCATCGTCTTGTTTGTGCATAATATTGTGTTAATGTTTCTTTCTGTTATTGTGTGGGGGATGTGTGTATGTTTCTGTAATTATATTACAGTATTGATATCCTCTAGGGCAGGTGTCCACCTTGGCAACTTTAAGACTTGTGGACTTCAACTTAATTTAATTTATTTTTAAATATTTATTGTTATTATCTGTTTTAATTGGGCTGTAAACCGCCCCAAGTCTTACGGGAGAGGGGCGTATAGAAATTTAAGAAATAAATAAAATAAATAAAAAACTTCCAGAATTGGCTGGGGAATTCTGGAAGTTGAAGTCGACAGGTCGTAAAGTTGCCAAGGTTGGACACCTCTGCTCTAGGGCCTTTCTAATCCATAGGTATTCATTGTGAAACCAATACATACAGTAAATGACTGCCTAACCCTTTGATATGTGCCCTAAGTGTGACCCCATAGAATGGAATTGTGGTGCAGATACCATAGCTAGCTCAAACTAACTTGATAAGTTATGTCAAGCATTATTACAGAAATTCAAATATATTGAGATCAGGCCATCCTAAGAATATTATTTGATTAAGTGATTAATTTTTAAAAAGACACAGTACCTATTATTGTTTATGTAGTTCATGTAGAGCAGGGGTCTCCAACCCCCAGTCCATGGACTGGTACCGAGCCACAATATGCCAGCAACTGCTCTGCACAAACAAGCAAAGGCCCATCTGTGGGATGCAGGCAACACATAAAACCACCCATCCTCCGGTCCCAGAACCGGTCCCTGGTGCCCCAAAGGTTGGGGACCTCTGATGTAGAGGATGTAAACTTGCAAATTATATCCTATTGTAGAGCTAGTTTACAATGAAGTGTATATACACTCATTTTTTCCCTTGAAGATTGAAAGACATATGCTACTCTTAGTTCTAGGTCGATGGGATATTTTTTGTTGAAAAATATTTGTGGTTTTTGATATATCTATATACATGAAACAGTATAAACAGTTATCTAGAGAACATGTTTAAGAATGTCATGTTTTTAACGGAGAGTATAATAAATTGAAGTCCGGCTATTTGTGCAAAAATAATGTTCATCTGAGTTTTAGTTTCCTGTCCCAGAGATTACTCATGTTTTTAAAATAGCAGTTATATGTTTTTCTCATAATTCCCAATATACTTAATGGGCATTGTGGTTATCTTAAGATGCTGACTTCAGTACTTGTCTAGTCACTGAATTCACATTTTGTTTTGATTTTAACTTTTTTTTTAATATTGAAAGGAAACCAAGTATAATAAAAGAAACCTAAGATCTTTTAATCTTGAACCTGCTTTTGGAAATACATGAAAAAGTTATTCACAGTCTGAAAATGAAAAGGAATGAATTTGCAGAATCAGACAGGAAATTAAGTATTAGTACTGTAAATTGGAACTGAACGTTCCATATGTTGTCCACATGAGTGGGGTTTAATGGGTTTCTAATGTGTGTTTCATATCTGTGGTTGCATTTGTAGCAGAAAGGTAGTAACTGGATATGTTAGCATTGCCATCCTTGTGTAGCTCCCTCTGGCATCTTCCTGGTGTAAAACCAGAGAGAAAGAAGAAAGAAATGCAACTGCTAAATTTCTGTTTCTCACATTTTATGGTGGGATCCATATAAAGACTAGGTATAAAACAAGTTTAAATATTAGAGAATACTATCCTATTTTCCTATTAAAATCTATAGTCTTTCTGTGCTCTTATGTCTAATTGCTAATAAAACCATGTGACTCTTTCAGGGCTAGCTAGTGCAAAGTTAGTAATATGGATATACTTCTCTTTTCCTCAGGCAGTTATTTTAAGGTATCAGTCAATCAAACAGTTCTTCTGTATTCTTTTAAAACTATTCAGTTCTTTCTTGGTATTAGTGTGCCTGTGATGTGGTTATCTAAATAATGATTGAGGATTTGCTTACTGGTGGCATGATCTGTTTTCCTATTAGTTCAATTTCTGATAAAGTTTTAGGTGGAAACTACATCCTATGAATTAAAAGATGAAAAATGACATTAAGAACATTTAATTATGACACAAATGTAAGCATTAATCCAATTGATTAATCCAGATGTTTCAATTGGATTCAGTTCATATGACTTTCCTGCAGAAATATAGAATAAACAGGAACTTTAAACATTTAAAATTGTTAATTTACCACATAGGGAGAAAATGTGTTTTGAGACAAGTGGGAAAAAACATAACAGGAATGTTAGTTAAGAAAAGTGCTTTTAAACAATGTTAGCTTTTCCAAGAGAGATTAATATTCAGATTACACACATGTTAAACATGTTCTTTTTATCTGCTGGCATGTTATCCAGCAAATATTAAAAATTTTTACTCTAGGAGATAATCGGTCAACTCTTGTTTCAAAGATGAGCATTTTATGTACGTTAAAAACCTTGAAGACACTGACTTTGGTATGCGTGTGTTGCCTGCCTAAAAATTTTTTTAGCCCATCAGATCTGGCACAAGGCATGCTGCAGGTCCCATCTGTTAAGGAATTAAGTTGGCAAGCCCAAGGAGGTCTGCCTTCTCTGCCATGGCACCCGCCTTATGGAACATCCTCCATCCCACCCCACCCCAAGTGAGGTCAGTTCCATCTCTCATTTTCCTGAACTCCCTCCAGACCCGGCTTTATTATCAGGGCTGGGGGCAGCAGGGGACCTGTGAGATCTTAGCTAGCTCCCTTGCTAATCTGGTCTGCCGGTTGGGTCTTCTTCCCCAAAGCAGCAGAAAAGGAGGGCTGGCAGTACAGTTAACAAATGCATTGTTTCATGTTTTGTGTGGTATAAGGAGCCATCTTGGTTTTTGAAGCTAGAACTTGCCATTCAAATTCAAACATTGGGTGAACCTGTCAACAAAAGTGCTTTTTCCAAAAGATACATGGACTGTCTTGGGTTTTTTTTTTCCTTTGAAAACGTTTTGCTTCTCATCCAAGAAGCTTTTTTCCTTTTCAGAGGAAAAAAACCAGGCAAGTCCAGTTGTCTTTTGGAAAAAGTTCCTTTGGGACAACCATGACCCGGATGATGGAGAATCTCCGTGGACACCTTGGTTCCATAACATTGGCTTGCTTGTACTTCATTCCTGTGTGGCATCAACAAAAAGCATCCAGGCATCTTGGATGGAATTTGCCATCCAGATGTGGACCGGTAGAAGTAATTGCAGATGTCTACAGCCCTCTCTGCTTCTGAAACAAAGAAAGTAGGCCTGTGGCTGTTCCATAGGTAACATGTATTTCTTTTTTTAACAGTGAGCGTTGAAAAGGTGCAATTAAAGGGATTATCACACAAGAAGAATGATAGGATTGTTGAATATTCTTTTGAGGTGAGTATCAAAGATTTACATGGAAATACAAGAGAGACGAAGGGAACAAGATGTGGAACATTCAGAATGCTGTTTTAAGGCCTTTGGGGATGCTTTCTTTAAAATAATAGTTTGCTGTCAAAACATATTATATTCAATTTTACATTACTTCTGATTCCAAAATTATGTGTCTTGGACATTTACCACTTCATGTTGTAGGAAATAGTCGGCTTATAATTACATACAAGGGAAAGTTAACGTGCAGCTCTTATGCCATAAGCGGTGATAAAGTAACCATGATAAAGCAGTGATACAGTCATTGTGCCCTCCTATTAAATAATATCTCCTTAAAGTTGTTGGGTATATATTTTGTGCCTTGAGGTTAATTGTACAAAAGGCAGTGAAAAGAAAAAATGGAAGATTTTGAATATCTAAATCTAAAAATAGTACAATATCATAATTCAGCTCCATTCACAGGATAGGGAAAGTACCATAATTCCTATGATCTTATTTTGATATTTTAGACTATAAATTCCATCCCCTGAGAATCTAGCCTGAGGACATGACATGTGCCAGCTGCCCTCTCTAGTCTATAAATAAGGAAAAGTGTACAACCTGAACTTTAACTCAGTCTATAGGAATGGGCTTCTGTGAAAAAGCTGCTCCTGTTCTTGTTTGGTTTGCCATTGAGAGCAGGCTGTAAATCCTCCGGTGGCAGACTTGCAGGAAGAAACCTATGCAGAACTTCCTGACTTCAGAAGCCCACATAAATAATATGAATATCAGAAAAGCCAACAGCAAACCGAGAGGCCAGCAAGGAGGTCAGTGTTTCAGCATGCCATTCCTGGAGACATTATCCTAACCATGGAGTTCTGGTCGGATTTTGATGGCACTTTTCTTCCTTGCAAATATGTGGAAGAAAAGCAAGCAAAGAGTCATATAAATGAACGCATCCAGGAACGCTGTTCTTCCCCTCGCAGGCTTCATCTGTGTGTGTGTGTGTGTGTGTGTGTGTGTGTGTGTGTGTGTGTGTGTGTGTGTGTGAGAGAGAGAGAGAGAGAGAGAGAGAGAGAGAGAGAGAGAGAGAGAGAGAGAGAGAGAGAGAGAGCGAGAGAGCGCCATGAGAAGCAAAAGAAATCAACAAAGCCCCAGGAAGAATAGACGCTGCCTGCCCATTTCTGTTTCTTAGTTTAAGTTAAGCAAGGGCTGGAAAAAGGAAATTCCTGAATTGCGTAATGTATTTTGAAACTCTTTCCTCCCATCAGTGCTTTTGGCAGTATCCTCAGGGCTGGAAAAACGCATGCATTTGGTGGTTAATGCTGTGTGGAAACTTCCTGCTCATCGCATCCCTGCTTGTTTTTAAAAAGGATAGTGGCAGTATTTCCCCACCTGTCCGCAAAGCCTCTAGAATACATGCAAAACACACACTGGGTTTGTCTGTGTCTTGTATTATAAGTACACACTAGTTCAGTTAATCACTCAGCTTCTATGGACTTCCACAAGATGCTCTCAGATAGCTGGTTGAACCTGCAGGAAGAAGAGGATACAGATTTAGGGGGTTTGGTCCATCCTCTCTTACAAACCCTCCTAGCTCAGTCTCCTGATAGGAGTCTGGACCAGATGCCCTTGCCCGAGCTTTGAAAAGGACAATTGCAATATTTATTTATTTATTTATTTTTGTGATTTCTATACCACCCCCCCTCCCGAAGGACTCGGGGCGGTGTACAGCCCAATTAAAAAACATCAACATACAAAAAGTAAAATGATTAAAAATAGAGTAAATAATTTGGCCCAATCATTTAAAAACCCAATACATAATCTTAAAAACTCAATCCCCTAAAAACAATTATGGCCTTGTTGGTACCGGAGCTACTATCCCAGGCCGGCTTGTCGAAAAAGATGTGTTTTTAATTCTCGACGGAAGGAGTGCAATTCCGTCATCGTGCGGAGTTCGGGGGGGGGAGCTCGTTCCAAAGCGTTGGAGCTCCCACAGAGAAGGCTCTCCCCCTGGGGGTCGCCAGCCGACATTGTCTGGCTGATAGCACCCTGAGGAGACCCACTCTGTGGGAGCGTACCGTAAGTCCTCAACGTAACATTCACAATTCTGGGACCAGAATTTCCACTGCTAAGCAAGGCGGTTATTTTAAGTGAGTCATGCTTGATTTTATGACCTTTTTTGTCATGGTTGTTAAGCAAATTGCTGCGGTTGTTAAGTGAATCACACGTTCATGAAGCATATCTGGTTTCGACTTTGCTTACTGGAAGATGGCTGGGAAGGTTACAGATTGCGATCACATGAGCCCAGGAAGCGGCGCTGCCACAAACACTTGCCAGTTACCAAGTGCCTAAATGTTGATCCTGTGACCCTGGGGATGCTGCAGAGCTGTAAGTGGGGACGGGTCGTACCTCACGTTTTTCAGAGCCGTTATAACTTTGAACCGGCACTAAACTAATAGTTGTTAAGTTGAAGAATACCAATATTGCCTGTCTTACTAGTACGAGATCAAATATACTTCTAATTGACAGTTTATTTATTTGAAGAATAGTTTTGTCGCTCTGATCTTGCATCAGGTGTAAATATATACAGGAGAGCAACAAAGGACAATATCTTGCCCACAGTCTTTTGATTACAAGACTGTACAAATTGATGAAGAAAACAAGGACATTATCATTAAAAGTTGCTGGTAGGCTAATTTTTACAGGGCTCATGTGAGAGGCCTGGCCATTGCAAGGTTTTTATAATGAACATTCCACATGGAATGTATTTTGTGCAGAAAAGCAGCGTCAGATTAATAAACCCAAGCCGGGTTTGCTTTGTGTGGTGTTGGGATAAAGCATCTTGCCAGTGGAATTGTTTGTTAGGGGTCCTCAACCTTGGCAACTTTAAGACTTGTGGACTTCAACTCCCAGAATTCCTCAGCCAGCTTTGCTTTGCTGGCTGAGGAATTCTGGGAGTTGAAGTCCACAAGTTTAAAAGTTGCCAAGGTTGAGGACCCCTGGTTTAAGTCCACTTTGGGGGAAACATGGACCATTAACCTTCAGAAATGCAGGCAGAATTGCCCCATGGTACATGGCCCATCCATCCATCCATCCATTCTGAGAATGATTAAGGTGACCAAGGTTTTTTTTTCTTCATTTCCTTAGGTCTTGTGGTCTGATTCCTCAGTGACAGTGGTAACAAAGTCTTCTGCCGAAGTGACTGATTTCATTTCAAAGGTAAAATGGTTTTGTACAACTGGTGTTTTTAAGGTACATTTGGAAGCATGTATACATAGTGTATCTTGCACAGCTGTTTTTTTTAAATAGAGTAAGACTACTTTTTGCATGCTAAATGTCAGTCTCATGTTTTAAATAATTCATGTGCTGCTCGATTCTGAGCAGCAGCTGACAGCAATAAAGTACAGTGCCAATAATCAAAACCAACATTTTCTTTCTTAGTTAGGTCAGTTGTGTCCAGAAGAAAATTTGGAGAAATTCATTCCTTTTCTAGCTGGTCCAGATTCATTTTACCTAGAAAGAAGCCATATGGACTTGGAATCAGACCTTAGGTATACTTTGAATTTGTTTCTGAAATTTGTCTGTGTGCGGGTGTGTGATTTTCAGTTATTATTTTATTGTTCGGTTAATGAATGTAACTAATAAAGTAATAATTCTTATTTAATAACCACAGTTAGTTGCCATAGCTCAGACATGTCAAACACAAGGCCCGGGAGCCGGATGCGGCCCGCGAAGTGGTTTCATGTGGCCCGCGAAGCCATCCTGGAAACAGTGAGGGAACGGCCCCCGCTGCCTTGGCCCTGGCCTAGGCCGGTCAGGAGCCAATGTACAATTTTGTGGTGGCCATCTATGCTGAAACGCATTCAGTCTTAGCTCCACAAGGCCGTCTAGAAACAGCGAGGAACCAGCCCCTGGCGCGTCAGCCCCGCCCCTTGGGTGCATGCTGGGGAGGGGTCACCCTTTGTGAGGAATGAAGAAATGGACCATGCCTTGGCGCTTGCCCCGGTCCCACCCTCTTCTGCCAGAGACCCTCAGATCTGTCCCACTCCTGCCCAGGCCCCCACAGGCACCCTTGACGCGAATGATGGAGATCTGGCCCTCAATGAAATTGAGTTTGATACCCCTGCCATAGCTCCATCCCTTGCTTTGGTTGCAGTTATTTAGTATAGTTTCTTAGCACAGATTATGAAACCCTGCTCAGATTCTCATATGGCCCATCTATCTTCTGTCTCTCACACCCTGCTTTCATTAGCAGTGCCTGCTCTGTTATTCTGTACTGCAAAGTCCTCACACAATTCTACTCAGTAGGAATTCATGCAGTCCCTTTGGGGGACCTGGGGGGGGGGAGTTGGTTCCTTCAAAGTGCATAATTTCGGGCCCAGATCCATCTTCCTAATTAGTACTGCACAGGATCAGGTTTAATAGGTCTTTTCTTTGAGAGGCCTACCATTGTTTTAATTGCAGTTGCTTTGGCGAAATTACAAAAATACATGCACTCTAGGGTTATGTGAGAAGTTTTCCAGATAAAGCAAGCTTTGAAGAAGGAATAAAAGTAAGAAAAACAGCTTGGAGGGACAACTTCAGATGGAAAGAGGAAAAAAAAAAAGTGGGTTATTTCAGGAAACAAGAAGGCTTTGAGATGATTGAAGCTGATAAGAGCCAGACAAGTGAGAATCACAGGATCGATCACTCTGAAGTGTTTTGTTTATTTATTTAATTAATACACTGCAATGTATGTGTGGCTCCCATCTAAAGAGGCCTCTGATTTTTTAGCAGAGTTTGAGAAGCTTGTACTAGATTTGGGAACGAACAGGAAGCTCTTGCAAAGAACTTAAAAAGAGGTATTGTGTGGGTAGAGTAATGAGAAATATGAATAACTTTGGCAGAAAAAAAATAAATCTTAAGGGCCAGCTGCATCTGGTAAGGCAAGTCTGCTTTAAAAAATAATAGGGCATCAGCGGAAAGCCAGAGGCAAAACTGTTGAAACTCCTGTTTGGTTGGTAGAAGCAATTAATTAAATTATGCGAGCAGAGTTGTTTGCTTACAAGAAATATAATGGGCAAGAAGATTCTAGTCTAGTCCTTGGACCACAATCGGGAGTGGAACCTCTGTCCCTAAGTTATACTGTTAAGCCAGTCATGGGTTGTTAAGAGATTCTGGCTTCACCTGTCGACACTCTTAACAGTTCCAAGTGCGAGGATCAGCTATAGGTCATTTTTTTTTCAATGCTGTTGTAACGGTCATTAAACAAAAGTCAAGGTCTACCTGTAATTCTAAATCGATTGTCTCGGCAGATTTAACTCACACACAGGGAGGATCGTGGCTGTCTCACGACTTCAATACTTCATATATTTGTAATTTCCTAATGAGTTATTTTTGACAGCTCTGCTGCCTTAGTTTTGTTTTGCCTGAAGCTAAGAAAACATTATACTCCACAATAATTTTGCAGGTATTTGGCATCATTACCGTCCCATGTCTGGAAAAATGACCACGTCAAGAAATTTTTCAGCACTTCATGTCACTCCCCACAATTTCACAGTTCAAGTGAGTTTAAAGAGCAAGTGCCACCTCAACCTTCTCCCAAAATATATGTATATATGAAAAAAGATTTAGCCAAATAATAACTCTCTAAATACTGTGATGTTCATGTTTTTAGGTACTGGCAATTCTTCCCATTACAAAGTGGGTACGACGCTGGGTGCTTCTGGAAGGTGAGATGAATTTAGGGAGCAGGTGTAATACAGAAAAACTGAAATGTAGTTCCACTTCCTGTGTCATGAGGGGAAATGGCTTTGGTTAATTCCCAGGCAGGCTTCTTGTTTTCGTGAATTCCATACTTCGTATTCCTACAAGTTCTTCCTCTTGCTCACGTTACGAGGCTCCCTCCCTGCCCTGCTGAGGCATTTTCATTTTTGCTGGCATTTGTTCCACTTTTCAGCAAAAAATCTCCACACCCTTTAGTGAGCAATGGGTTCGCTTAACAACCACAGCATTCAGGAGTCGTGACAGTCGTAAAGCGGGTGACATGACTGAACCCGATTTTACGACCTTTTTTGCAACCGTTGCAAAAAAGTTCATAAAATCGGATTCAATCATGTCACCCGCTTTACGACTGTCATGACTCATGGCAGTAATTGTGGGGGCTCGATTACAGTCATAACTCGAGGACTACCTGTGGTTCCCTTACTTCCTAGAGAATGATTCATTCCTATTTGGCTTTCCTGCTCTCTTACAGGCCCATCTGTGGGGTTGCGGGTGTCCAGGCCACACAGAACAGTCTTCAGCACCACCTGCCCCATGCGGCCGCCACAGCCGTTGGCTTCTCCCACTGCTCTCATTCAGGCGGGACCGGACCCACATTAGCATGTAGCCGCACCCAGGTAGAAAACTCTTCCCCTGTTTTAATGACTCCGAGCTCACAAAACCCACAGGCCCAGGAGCAAAATGGAATTTTAGATTGGCTGCGAAAACTCCGGTTGCACAAGTACTATCCGGTTTTTGAACAGTTGACAATGGAGAAGGTAAGATGCAGGCCTCACCAGAAGAACGTAGTGTTTTTTCTATTTCTATTTTTCCCTTCCTTTCCCTTTCCCTTTCCCTGCCCTATTCAGTTTCACAATTCACAAATTGTATTTCTAGCGAACAGAATCTCTCAATAATCTGGGAAAGAGCTGCGCCAGTGTAGGCTTTATTTAGAGGAATGCCATTTTTAAAATGGCTTTTGTAGTAGGTCTTTGCAGAGGCATGTTGTAAAGCTAGGACAATCTTATTCTGGTTTAAAAATGATACTGGGATGCCCTCTGGTGGAGGTGAATTATGTCACTTAAACCTAGAGCAGCTCTGATGTGCATCTTCTAGTAGATTTTTAATCTGAGTATTTTGGGATATCTTTAGCTGTACATTGAATTTGGTGCACGGCTGAGTTTTATCATTTTAATATTTTTCTCTCTTTTATTGGGATGTATCCCAATTCATCATGCCTGCCTCAATATTCTCAATTTGACAAATGCTTTTATGTTTAGAAAACGCGCTGATTATTTGCCTTTCTCCACAAGTTCTTGAGCCTCACCGAAGAAGATCTTAATAAGTTTGAAACACTCACCATGGGAGCAAAGAAGAAACTCAAGACCCAGCTGGAACTGGAAAAGTAAGTATCGGCCTGCAGAAACGCAAGCAGGTTTCCCCTCAGTGTGATTTGTAACTAATTTTAAAGAAACTTGGTTTTTAAGACATCATTCCCAACAACTTAGAATTGTATTGTATGTTCTTAAAAAAGAACTGGGAGAGATTTGAGCTAAAGTCCACAAGTCTTAAAGTTGTCAAGGTTGCAGACCCTTGTCCTAGATGGAGGGGTCATTCGATTTCTGTTCCAGAATGTTCCCGTGGTCAGTATAGGTAGTCCTTAACTTACGAAGGCAGTGCTGTCACTAAGCAACACGGTTGTAAAGCATTTGTTGATGGTGATGCTGACAGTCCAGTTGCCATCGTCAAATGAGGACATTATGTGACTGCAACTTTGGACTTTGTATCTGAAAATTGTGGTCTGGCTAGAAGACACATGATGATTATATTCAACTATTTTCCCAACCTTTTTTTAACGGCAGAGAAAAGTCAGAGAAGCGGACCATGAATCCGGCCCCCTCCCCATCTGTGAGGTCTGGGGTGGCCAGAGTTCCTCCCACCACTCACATCAACCCCATACAGAACGTTCGTGGGAACCATTCCACAGGTAAAGAGGTCCCCGTGTCAGATGAGTGGGTCTCCCCCATTAGTACTGCCTGGAGCCTTTCCTCATCTACCTCTTGAGGGAGCAAGCTAAGACTGAGTGATCCCGAAAAGGGCTCTTGTCTTCTTTTGTCCTTCTGCTTAAATCTGTGACGGCCAAGGTTAGGCCTTTCTTTAGAAAGCAACTTTCTTAATCGCAGCCCTCGCCTTCTCGTTTCTGATAAGGATTTCTGCTTTCCTCCCTCAAGAACTGCACGTGGACGTGGATCAGACGGTCACCACCACCCCCCGTGAAGGCAGCTCCTCAGAGTCCTCCAGCTCCTCCTCCAGCCCCATGGGGATGCAGCCCCGGGAAGAAAGCTCAGACAGCGCTGAGGAGAATGAGAGGCGTAAGGGCATCCCCGTTCATTCTGTGGCAGCCCCTATCCCTCCTTCAGCCGGGGTGCTGCAGCTGATCCCGTTTGCCTTGCAGGTGTGGAGATTCACCCGGAGCCCTCAGAGAAGGAGAAGCCGGTCATGATCCTGAATCACTTCGGCTCCAGCTCGGCCCGGCCCACCGCTCAGGTTTTGCCCGTGCAGAACGAGGCAGGGTCTAGTCCGTCCACTCACCACCCCTTGCCAGGACAGATGACAGCCACTCCGATTCGAATATTAAACTCTATGCACAAATCCGAGCGCGGAAATGCAGACCTGAAGCTCCTTTCTTCACCTATGCACTCGCTTTTACCTTTAGAGGAGAGGACAAAGTTCTCCGCCGGGGCCGCTCAGAATAGTGTCAAGATGGAGAAGAGCTTTGGAAACACCCTGGCGGATCGGATCCCAGCGTCTCTGCATCAGCCCCTCCAAGTGCTCTCGGCTGTCCCTGAAAATGGCTCCTCCGCGCCTTCTATTCATTTCGGACCACGATCCAAATTGGTCCATGCGCCTGCGCTGGACCGGGTGGCGAAACCATCCCAACCGCCGGGCATCCTGGTGGAAACCAGCACCACAGCCACCGTCACCTCGAGCACGGTCTTCCACATGGCCCGCCCCCCCATCAAGCTCCTAGTCTCTTCGTCTATGCCCACTGATGCCACCCTGGCGGGGCAGCCGTCCTGCTCCAACAGTATGCAATTCAGCGTGTCCCCAGCAATAATCAGCCCTCGGACGGCTCTGTACACCGCCAACACCAAAGTGGCCTTTTCTGCCATGAGCGGCATGCCAGTGGCCCCCATGCCCAGCAGCACCTTCTGTGCGAACAGCAACCCCGCCGCGTCTTCCAGCAGCCACCTCGCCACCTCCTTCGCCAACATGGGCAGCCTGTCCAGCTGCCCCCCTCCCAGCTCCAGCCCCACGCTGTCCTCGGCTGCGGAGAACAGCTTCTATGGCGGGGGCGGCTCCGTGGGGAACATGCCCGTCCCTAACCAGAACAACCACCACCACCATCACCACCACCAGCAACAGCCGCCTGGCTGCATGGTCTGCAGTTCCTGCGGCTGCAGCGGGAACTGCGGCTCCAGTGGCATGACTGTGAGCTACACAAACTACTTCCAGCACCCCTTTTCAGGGCCATCGATGTTTACGTTCCCCTTCCTGCCCTTCAGCCCTCTGTGCAGCAACGGCTACGTCAACACCCAGCAGTACAACAGCAGCTCGGCCTTCCCCATGGTCCACTCTCCATACAGCGGCGGCCCCACGCCGGACTCCCTCATGAGCGGACAATCCGCCTTTGCGGTGCCCCCCATGCAAAGCTTCATGACTGGCACCGCAGGGGTATACCAAGCTCAGGGGATGGCGAACCACGGCGGGGGCTCGGGACACAAG
The DNA here is from genome assembly GCA_034064705.1 of Bothrops alternatus. Classification (NCBI taxonomy): domain Eukaryota; kingdom Metazoa; phylum Chordata; class Lepidosauria; order Squamata; family Viperidae; genus Bothrops; species Bothrops alternatus. The sequence goes on along the minus strand of JARGCV010000262.1, from coordinate 150,481 downwards.
AAGCCTGGGAACCTCTCCTGCTACAACTGCGGAGCCAGCGGCCACCGAGCTCAGGACTGCAAGCAGCCCCCGATGGATTTCAATCGACAAGGTGAGGAGGGGCGGGGCTTGTTGGAGGTGGTTACCCCCCCCCCCAAGGCAGTCAGGGACTGTGGTTCTGGGCACTAGGAGAGACGACAAACCTTGTTGAAAATGCAAGTGTGAATTTGCCATTCTTGGCCAGGTTTGACCCAGTCCCCGAATGGCCCTAGTAGAGGCACCAGTCTGTGGTGGTGAAGGACACGGGCTGGGGTGCAGAAGGCCCGGGTGCAAGTCCCCCGCCCTCTGCCCTGTCTACTTTGGAAAGTTATGAGGACGAGAAGAAAGGCAGAGTATAAAAAAGAATTGTTTTTCAAGTGTTCTGTAGTGCGGGAGAAGCTGAAGGGATAAAGGTTTCTCTTGGCCTGAGGAGGCCGAGACGGGAAGGCAGCCAGGGTAGCCCCGAGGTGTCTCGGCTTCCTTCAGAGAACGCTGCCCATAAGGTGAACCCCTGCTTGTGGTCCTTGACTTACGGCCAGTTGCTTAATGGCGCTTGAAGTTGCAGCGGCACTGAAAGAAGTGACTCCCACTCAGCGTAGCCTCCCCATGGTCTTGGGATCGAAATTTGGATGCTTAGCAGCCAGCATGTATTTACGATTGGGTGTGTGTGTGTGGCTTCCCAGGGTCACGTGATCACCACTTGCGATCTTCCAGTGGGGGAAGCCAGATTCGCTTAATGAAGGCATGCCTCACTTAACGACTGCAGGGATTCTCTTAAGTAAAAAGTTGTAGAACTGGGCACGGCCCGCTTAACAGCTTCCTTGCTCCCAGTTGTGGTTGCAAGTTGAGGATTACCTGTATTGTGTCCCCAGTTATCTGAGAATCTACGGATCTGAATTGGGATTCCTACAATCCAGATTGTAAAACGTGCTAATTTAACATTCCTTCTTTTTCCTTCAGGTACATTTCGATTAAAATACGCTCCCCCGGCTGAGAGTTTAGAGTCCACAGACTGACCTTAACTTCAGATGCAATATTTTGTGATGGCAACAAGGCCATGAAATAATTAGGAAACTTCAGATTGGAACATAGGGAGTCTATCTGTTGAGCTTAATTAATGTTATTTTTTTAATCCAAAGGTGCTCTACTTCAACCCTAGGAAGGAACTGAAACTTTGGGGGTGGTTGGGGGGGGGGCTTCGAAGCCCCTTTTTTTTCCCCCTGAAATTGCCAAAACGATAACAGATGTTGGATCTCCCGAAGATAGGCGAGACTGGCCAACTGTCTTTTCTGTTGTATAGAAACTGCTGCACTTTTGCCGAAGAATGTTGCCATAATTTCACCTTCCATGCTGAAAAATTAAACTCCTGGGCAGCTACGTTATAATCTGGAGTTGGAGTGAGAGCTGAAGGCCAGTGGGGCAGCCGCTGCCATTCGCCTGCTGGACTCAACCTCGGAAGCTAGAGAAACATGTCTCCTTTTTTCCCCCTCTCAAAATAAATCAGGCACTACACTCTGGGATTTTAAAGGGTTGCACTACAGAAGAATGTATAATTCTGTTCTGACTATCTGCACTTCTAGCAAACTGAGGTCAGGGGAAGAGATGTTGGGGACAGGCACCAGCAGGCTACGTGGGTCTTCTAATAAAGGAAAAAAACTTAACCCTCTTTTTCTTTCCAAAGAACAGAGGTGAATGCTTCATTCTGGAAACAGTTACACCACGTTGGTCAGCAACTACTCTTAACGTAAGACTAAGTTACCAGCGGTGGATTAAACTTAGTCTCCAAGGGTCTAGTGCCAGAGACTCAGTGTTTTGTTTTGTTTTTTAAAAAAATCTCTTCTACGACTTAAGGAAGTGTTAACAGTTCAGCGGTTTCTGCCATAGGAAATGGTGTTCTGCATCTGTAATAAATTTTAAAATTCAGACTCTTCCAGGAATTTGTTGGGTTTAGAAGGCACAGCGTCAAATACAGTACAGTAGCAAACCGTTTCATTACTTAGGAAGGTTTATAGTTTGCCTATTTCATTTGATATGAGCTATAAAAATTTAGCTTTGGTAGCTATGTAGCAGCCAGTAGCGCTTATCCAAAGGGGTTGAAACAATGTGGATTTACTTGTCAAAGGGAGGCAACGGTGTTTAAAAATTTATTTTCCCTGCGGCACACCTTGCTTCATCATCTGGGCTGCCTCAATTCATAGTCACGTAGGACGGGCTTGGCTGGCTTTCCCCATTTTTTTAATGGTCTGTTTTGTAGTAGAAGAGAGCTCCCCTCTGAACAGTAGGAGCGGCAGTACCAATCGTTTCCCTCTGCTTTCCGCAAAGCAGTGGCGAGTTCCATTCCTGAGCTGGTCTGTTGCCTTGGACACTGATATTCTAGCAGGCCTGCATCTGACATCCGTTATTTCTATGCAATGGAGTATTCCGTTTCCATCTCCTCACTTCGGCTTCACCAAAATAGGGTTAGATGGGTGTGAGACAGACTTAAGTTAGTTGAACTTTATTCGCTCCAAACTCGGGGGTAATAATGTGGTTGCTGTTAAAATCAGTATGCCAAGATCATAATGTGTAAAACCCATTTTAGTGCCCTGAATGACTGAGGCTGCTGTTATACATGGTTATTGTTAGGAAAATCAAAAAACTATATTCAAAGTGGATGGGAACTCAGCAATTTACGTGGCCTTAATGATCTTGCCATGAGTAGAAACATCCTGCCGTGGTTATTGCATCTTTCAGTTCATGTTTATTCTTAAAGATGAAAATACTTTTAGTAGTCTGAAATATACGCTAAGAGCCAAATGTCCATTAAAAAAAAAAGAATCCTACCATCCCACAAGCTTAGCAGAATAAAAATCTGATTGGTTTTCTTAATTGGGAAGCCTCTAGAAAATACATCTGTGCAGTTCAGAAAAGTGATTTTCTTTCCCATGGAAAAAAAAAAACACTTGCTCAGCCCTCCAACTTTCAGAGACAACCGCTTTGATAATAGCAGAGAAAATGCAGCAGAATCCCCAGAAGAAAACCTGATCGGACTTTGTTTTGCCTCTGAAAGTATTAGGTTTGCCTTATAGCTCTCCATTCATATTCTCCACTACTCAGAAGTGGTTGGCAGTGTTTCACATAAGAAGAAATGCCCATGCAGGCCTCACATGGAAGAACAATTAAACACTTTCTTAAACATACTAACTGCGTGCCTCAGTTTGGTTGCAATTTTGCACTGAAGGACTTGAAGGAATGTGACTCAATTCATGTTAAAAAACGAAACAAAAAAACACATAATGCAGGATTGCCCAAAATCCTGGCCTAGAGGGGATGAAGCATTTCCTTGCTAAAAAAATCAGACTCCCTGCATTGAAGGAAGATTATTTTCACTGACTGTTCTGTAGGATGCTTGCCAGGTATGGGAGTTAATTAACGAGAACCTAATGGAGCACTACAAGACTAAACTAGCATCTGATTAAGAGAGCAGCTTTCTAATTTTGTTAAAAATGATGCCTTCCATATTGTCTTGAAATAAACACTCTTAAGACACCTAGAGGAAACGCTCTCCCAGATACACTTCATTTTAAGGCTGAAATTACCCTAAAATGATTTAGATTCCTTATGCTAGCCGAAGGTGCTCTTGTTGCAGACAAGTAGACACACTCTTATTAATAGGCTCTACCTGGAAGCAGAAATTAAAGTTGGCAGCAATTCAGAAAGCTACCACTATCCACATCTTCCTTTGGAACTCTCTCCATAAACTGAATTCTGTTAATAAACATTTATGTCCCCAAATGGCAGGTTAAAACATGTTTTCCAGTTATAACTTTCCGTTTGCAGCAAAAGGAAGGGATGCCTTTTGCCCATTTCGAGCCATTTCTTTTACTCCTAGTATTACAAAATGTGCACGAAACTTTATATAAATATCAAAAGTTTTGTAAATATTTAATATTTACCTAATATGATTTTGAACTGTAAATGTCAAGTATTCTGGTATTGGGATTTTTATGTTTATTATACTTTGTTAAAGGTAAAATTGTACATTTTTAGAATGTTTTTATCTGAGTAAATTTAATGTACTGAAAAATAAATAAATAAAAGACTGCATTGTCTTTCCAGTTATCCTTGTTGATGGTTTGAAGTTGCACAGAAGACATTACATTTTTACAATGAGATCTCACAGTGACAATTTTGAAAGCAAACCCTGAACAGGTGAAATCCCAAACTACAAGTTGGCTAGCACGCCGAGCTCTTGCAGCGGATTGAGATTCAGCCTAGTTTCTCTTGCTGGAGGAGAGCTCTCTACAACACCATCCTACCTGCACATTCATAAATAACAGTAAATTTACATTTCTGAAGAATCCAAATGGATATCTGAAATACTACTGCACAGGACTCACAACAAAATGAAAATTCAGTCAACATGCAGCAGATACAACGTTGTAGCAATCGAATCCACACGCACTCTTGTCATTTTAAATACAGTCTAGACTTTAATAAAGTGAAATTATGTTCAGTGTGAAATTAAAAAGGAAGGAAGCCAAGGTTTTCAGTACGGATGCAACTCAGTTTCGATCTTTGTTCCACCTGTTCCAGTTCAAGAACTAGGCGGGTGAAAAGATGAAGACACCCAAAGGTGATGGCTAAAAGGCTTGCCTTTGCCTGCACCTGATCTGACCACTTGCTTGTTATTACCATTTGAAGGATAATGGGGAAGCCCTTTTTTTGGAGGGCGAGATGGGCGGATTTGATTAAAAGAAGAAAAAAAGATGCAGGACAGAATACAAATATATTGGAGTAACTATTAAGTACATAACCTAATTTTTAAAATACACACTTCCTAAACTAAAGCTATGCTTGGTATATAGTTATAATTAGCAATCTGGTGTTTTGCTGGTATTGTCTAAAGTAGCAATACCAGGGAATTAACCTTTTTCTCTCTCCCCCCCCCCACGTGCACTGATTTTCCAAACACCAAGAAAATGAAAGAGGCAGACTTTTAACTCCTGCCTTTGAGGAGAAGCAGTTTTTAGGAGCTAAAATATAAATTAACAGGATATATCACACAGATGTATTTCAGTTGGCTATTTTACATTTACCCCAGTTCCCATGACTTCAGTAACACCATTTTTATTATTATTACTATTGTCAACATGCATGTTAGGGTCTTGCTCCAATTCCAGAGGCTTTTAGAAAGCAAGTATGCCTGTGCAAATGTATAGCGGGTCTACAAAGCTGGGCTGCTTGTCCAACACTGGCACTCATCTCTTAAATATTTACAAACAAAAGGAAGGGACGTTAAGAACATCCCGCAAAGCACAACTACTCTGAGCAGATCAGTGGCGCGACATCCCTTTCTTTTTTCTGGGCAAAGGGGCAGGGGGGGGGATAAAAACTAGGCTAGGCTACAAGCCGGGGGGGGGCGCAAAGGTTTACATGGAGGATTTCATGCCAAACGTTTCCTGAGAGGCGTACACCATATACAAGAATCCGTCTTCATCCTTTTCACTTTCGTACGCCTCCGAAATGGGTGTGGAGACGCTCACCATGCTGTGTCCGTTCACCAGTAAGAAGAAAGCTTGATTGGAATTCAGCTGCAGCCGCCGTCTGGAAGGGAAAGAAAAGGAAGCCACTCAGGAAAGGTGGGCCACAAACACCAGCACCAGCGCTCGGCTCAGCAGGCCGACTGCAGGACTCCTGGCCTGGGGATCTCCCAAAGGGATGACAATCTCGTCCTCTTTGTCGCGCGCATCCAGAAATGATCCCAACTTAGCTGATCTTCCCAAGCATTTCTCAGCCTCTCCTTTCTGTGTAGACCTCCAGGGACTGGATACCTGCTACCGCAGCCAGGCTCACAAAGGCCGTCCATAGATTTTGAAGGGGCTGACAAAACGGAATCCTCCCCCCCCCCCGTCAATGCATTGAACGGACCCTGAGATTCTTTTCCAGGTCCCACCTACTTTGCTCAGGTTGGAATAGACCCACCCTTCTCAATACCAACCAGCAGTGGTCTAGGGAGATGTTATTTAGTTCATGGTTGTCCCAGAAGTACTGATTCAGTCAGAACTGAAGCTGCTCCTTGGATGAGAAGCAAAAAGTTTTCAAGGAAAAACCAAGCAAGTCCAGTTGCCTTTTGGAAAAGCACCTTTGGGATGACCAGCAGTTTTCGGCCAGCAAAGCCCAACAGCACCTGCCCCCTCTTCAGCTTTACCCCTGAGTAAGCAGAGGATTGGCTGCCTTTTAAGATCTGGGTTTTGTCACAAGTCAGCTGAACCTTGTGGAATTGGAATCCTGGCTGAGTTATCCACAATAGTAGCTTGTCTCGGCTTAGGCGCTCCCCTAATATTGCAGAACAACAATTCCTAGAGTTATTAGCCAACAGAGTCCCAATAAAAACTGGTGGCCTCTTGTTTCTTAGGTATCACAAAAAGTGAATTTGCAATGCAAATGATTACAGGTTAAATACCTGATTATCTTGATAAGCTCACTCATGTTGACATGATCTGGGACCAGAAACTTTGTTTTGTCCAGAACGGGAAGCTGCTTCTCTCCTTTGTATCTTTCGATAATTACCTGGAAAAGATGCCAAGAATAAAAGCAAACGTTGGAATGTGACAGACGTGCAACTTTAAATTCACATTTTATGGCTGGATTGGCACAAAATGGAACTGTTTTTCTAATCCATGCTTATTGATATTACAAGCGCGGGGTTCATATTTTTACCTGTGATTTCTACTCAGCAGTATTTAAAACCAACACCTTGAACAACACAAAGGGTGTATTGATATTCGTGGATCTAGTTGCCTTTCTTTTAATTAAAACCCTGCTGAAGTGTGTCCAGAATTATCAGGATACATTTAAAACAAGAGAAGATAGAGGCGATTGCAGGAGAAATCATGGAAATCACAAAAATGAGGTTTTAAATAAAAGGCACTACAGATCATCATCATCAATCCAACATTTGCCCAGACATTATCTCTGTTCTTTTGAGGCCACTGAGGAAATGATGCCATTTGTAAATATGGCCCCAGAAGAACATTTTTTAACCTAAAGAGTAACTGCATTTGTTTTCTAAGGGAATTGATTAGCCAAGCACTACATCAAGACGTTCACAGTACAATCCTATGCATGCCCACATAGTATAAATTATACATTTCAATGAGATTGGCTCCCAGACAAAGTCTATGCAGAAACATCAACTCAAAAGAGTTCTCATTTGCATTTTTTACCAATTTTTACATGCTCTGAAAAATCAATCTGACCGCTATTACAGAACAATGCTTGATCCTTACAGCCTGATACAGTATAACCTGGCTCTTTGTTAAGCAAAAGAGGGGATATCTTGACAGTTTTTGTCATTGAGAAAGAGAGAAGTGCCATTGAAAGAGATTATGTAAGCCTATTTAAAGCAGAACTGCTGCCATTACTTAAGACAGGCCAGTGTTGACTTGACTAAAGAGATCATATGACAGGTATAAAAATGGAACTGGATGTAACTGCTTGCCCCATTGTTAGCTCTTTTTGGAAAGAAAAGGAAACAAAAAGGATTACTTGGGCTTCAAACCTAAAAACTAGTGTTCTTCAAAGTAACAGATTTCATAGTTTCAATACAAAGGGCCGTGTGTTTAGAAATTAAACAGAATTAAAGAATTTTCTGCTACATTTGGCATTGGAAAAAAAAAGGAAAAATGTAAATATGCTGATTTTAATTTTGGCTGATGATAATACCTATCCTTAGTTTTACCAGGCCTTGATTTTTCTTTTCTTGTACTAATTCTCATCTATATTTTTTTTCCTGTTTGATGTTGCAAACTGCCCAGGATCCCCACAGATGCGGTGGATTAGAAGTACTGTATTACAACACTTATGAACAAATCAATTACATAAGTTAACAAAGAAAACGAACAAATGCACGGTGATTCCTTAATTATTTACTGCTTTATTTGATGGAAATTACTCCCTCATCCAACTCCAGACACTCTTGATATCATGTCTTCAGTTAGCAGGCTATTCCCACAGACCACAAATTCTGCTACCGGTAGGTTACTTTTATAATGGAGAGGTAAATAAATTTTAAAAATTGCCAAGGATCATCTCAGCAGCTACATCCAATGGCCTTTCAGGAGTCTGTTCCATGCAGTTGACCTGATTTCCTTCCTTGAAACTGCAAACAGATCAGGGGCAAAAGATTCTTCTGGCTGGTCCACATGACCCCCTTAACCAGGTGGGGGGGAGGGTTAACATGTGCAGGCAGCCTAATCAGCCATTGATCTGGACAATCCAGAGGAAAGGGCAGGAACGGGGTGGGGAGTAAGGCCCCCAGCTGGTTTACAATGCTGACAATGCCAGTCAGGCTATTCTGAATTTTGCTCCTTGCTCTGATGGGAGAACATGACTGGAAAATGATGGTTTCATATCTTTTGCAATGAGCAGAACTTAAAAAACTGCACACTTCCTGCAATGGGATTTGCCCAAGAATTACACAAGCATCTAACACAGCAAAATCAGGCAAACAGTCACATTCCCTGAGCCTATCATTGGACCAGAGGATGGAAATCCCTTTTTTACTTTCTTCTAATCCCGTTTTGTCATTTTAACATTGTGGTGGCGGTGGTGGTTTCCTTGCATGTAAATGTTCTTAACAAAGCCCATCACATGCTCTTTAAAGCAACTGGCATCTTTCCCTGGAACAGGCACAGAACAAGAGTGATACAAGGTCAGGAGCCCTCTGGGAGGTGGCTGACCTCTATTCTAGATACACAATCCTACACCACAGAAGGGTGCGCGGGTTTACCCTAGAAAGAGGCAATCAATTCAGAGAATATCCTTAATTCCAATGCCCCCCCTCTTGGGACAGGATCTGCCCAAGCCCCTCTTGGGACAGGGGCTGCAAAAGACTGAAGTCAACAAAAGCAGATGGGGTTCCAAGGTGCTTGAGAAATCCTTGTGAACAGAACTATTCTTGGGCCTCGGATTCAGTGCCCAAGAATACCCGAGGTTTTTAAGAACAGATTGGATAACCATTAGTCTGAAATGGTATAGGGCTTCCTGCCTGAGCAGGGGGTTAGACTAGAAGACCTCCAAGGTCCCTTCCAACTCTGTAGTTCTGTTATTGCTCTGCCTGATCTGTCCAGCTCTATCACTATTTCCTTATTTCCTACACAAGCTCACAAAGTTTTGGAAGTCTTCTGTATTTCCTTCCCAAGGAACAGACCTTTGGGAATGGTATTATTGAGAAGGGCTACCGCTTATCAATATAGGCACCATTTCTTCCTTTGACATCTAATATGGCTTTATTCATTTGGATGAATTTATTATTATTTGTAGTAATGATTCTGTTGCTGTCTCGCGATGCTTCAATAGAAGTATACTTTTGGTCCCTTTGTGGCATGCAATCTTGAGTTTTCACTCAAGGTCCACAGAAATATTATCAAGAACATCTTAATGAATTAGCGAAAGGGAGCTTCAAACTGCATTGGAGGAACAAATTCTTCTCTTGCTCTAGCTCTTCCTCTCTCAAACTAAATCGGAAGCTTGTGAATCCAGTTCTCCCTGTTATTTCAATCTATTTCCTTTCTCCAGTCAGTTACATATTAAAAAAAAAAAAGCCAGCTGCAATCAGAAATTGAGCTCTGGAGCAAAACAAATGTGTACCCTTCTTTAAAATAAACAACACAGGGCAAAGTATCTTTCACTAATTATGACTACAACATCAAACTGTTTAACCCTTTAGACCCTCTGCCCTCAGATACTGCTGATACTGTTAACCAAGTCTCACCATTAGAGGGACCAGTTTGAAGCCAACTCACCGGTATCTTTGTTGGATGCTGTTCACGAATAAGTCTGACATCTTCTACTCTTTGTTCTAAAAGGGGAAAAAGTAAAATTATTGCTAAATTCTATCCTACAAAAAAAAAAAAAACAAATTAAGCTTGTTTAAAATCAGCTTTAACGAAGTATAATATGAACCCCTTCAAAAAGTACAAAGGTAGCCAGTGGTTATTTCTACTGCTATGGCCTAGACGAGGTTCTACTTAAGATTTGCTTTGTAAAGGAAAACAAACAGCAAATGTGACCTTTACTTTCATTTTCAGCAGCACAAAAACAAAACAAAGTCCCAGTTCTTCTTCCGCCTTACCAGAGGAGCAGGAAAACCAGTTTAGGCAGAACAAAAACAGAATCAACCACACAAAACACAGAAAGAGAGAGAGAGAAAGAAAATCACATTTGAGTCTGAATTATTCCATTTAACAGCTGAACTTAAAACTCCAGTAGAAAACAAACCAATTCACAAGTCTTGCAAGAGCAGATATTTCTTTTTCCCCTCCCAATCATAAAACCTATTTTTATTTGCTGGGAGGAGGGAAATGCTTAATATTTTCTTCCGCTTTTCTACCTCTGGTCTGTCGGAAGTCACCTGCCCCTGAGTATTGCAGTCAGCCATGCAATTAGTGAAATAATCACCTGTGATTCAGCCTTCCCACAATCACAACAACTAACCCGGTTGTTCGGAGGTGTCCATCAGGTCGTCTTACTAGACACCTGAAGAAAGGATTCACATTTGCTGCAGGAACCCTGGCAATGCCCAGGACACAGGCGATGCCCTGGCGAGCTGCAGGACTCTTTCCCGCCTCCATTTGCAGAGGAAGGCCCCGTGCACCCGTCACATAACCGCCCCGGGACCCAGATCACCCGGCCTGACCCGCTCAGCCTCCGAACCTTGACCGGCACTTGCAACCCGGCGCCCTCCAGGCTCCCAGGGAAGGCGGACCTGCCGGCCAGCCCACGATGCCCGCCTGCCGGGCGGAAGTGACGGGCGCCAGGCCTGTTTACGCCTGGATTCCAAGAAGCCGCCCGAGCAGCCCTCGCCCTGTCAGGTCGCCCAGCTCCAGCTCCAGCTCCAGCTCCAGCTCCAGGCGGGGGAGGGGGGACCCCCCTGGGGAGGCATCCCTGGGCCCCGGGGGGTCTCGGGGGAGGGGCTGGAGCGCTCCATGTTCCCAGGGGGCAGCGGGCGGGGGGGCTTCCTGGAGAAAAGGGCTGGGGTCGTTGGGCGGGGGCTTCTTTCATCCTTCCTCCCTCGAGGCTCCTCCGTCCTTCCTAGCGGGGGGGGGAACTCCCAGGCAAGGAGGGAGGGGGAAAGGCCTCTCTCTCTCTCTCTCTCTGCCCCTCCTCCCTCCCGGCCTCCTCCGCAGGGCTGTTGTGTGGGACCAAGGAACTGCGGCCAAAGGGAAGCGGCACCCAAGCTCTGGGTCAGGCTCCCTCCCCCCCCCTCCCGTCTTCCTCGGGGAAGACTCCAACTCCCATCGCCCGCAGCCCACGCGGGCGGGGGGAAGGGCCTCCGCGGCGCCCCCAGCCCGTCTGCCCCCGGGCCCACCGAAGGTGCGTCGCTGCTTGAAGCTCTTCTCCGAGGGCATCGCGGCGGCGGCGGCGGCGGCGTCTCTGCGACCTCCTCAGCAGCGCCCGGCCTCCTCCAGCTCCCTCCTCCTCCCCCCGCCCTCCCGCGGTCAGCTGACCCGCGCCGCCCCGCCTCCCGGCCTCTGACGTCACAGGGAGGGAGGGAGGGAGGAAGCGGCAGAAGGGTAGGCCGCGGCGCCTCCTGGGCTCCAGCTGCGCCTGCGCAATCGGCGCTCCCCGGCGAAGAGGTGGACGCCTGCGCGCTTGCGCAAGTCGGGCACAAACTTCTCCCCTCCCGGCGCCGCGGTTACCATGGCGACCCAGCCCCGTCGTCATGCCAGAGTTTGGGGATCACAACTCCCATCGGTCTCATCCAGCTAGGCCTGATGCCCTCCCATCCTCTCCAGCTCCTAGGCTGTTGGTCAACGCCAGAAATGTTAAGTTCCAAGATCCTGGACTACAACTCCCATCGTTCTTACTGATATGCAGCGACCTTCTGCAGACTCCCCTTCTCTGCCTTGTAGAGGCCAGAGCTACACAGACCATCCTCCTCACCCTCATCTAACCTGCTCCTTGAGCTGTACTGCAGATGCATTTGGCAGCTGGAAGATTCACTCTCATTCAGACTCATTTGTGGCCCATTTTGCTTGGAGGTTATTTATTTCGTTCAGAGCTTCTCAGTTCTGGCTGCTGAAAGCCCATCTGGGGTGCCCCGGCGTCCATCTGCCTCCCCACTGGGGATCCCTAGGGCTGCTGCCATGCTCAGGTTTAGAAGGACTTGCACTCGGAGCCAGAGGCCTCCATGACAGGACCTTCATTCCTGGTTACTCGAGGATTTCCTGTGCTGCATAATGCTCCATCCTTGCAATTGACAGGCTTGTCATCCGCTTCATCATCCACGGGACTTGCAGATCCTCGTTGCAAGGAATGGCCTGGGGGAAACATACCAGGGCCTTCCCCGAGAGAGTCAAAACCCATCCTTCAAGCCCCTTCGGAGCAATGGGACAGCTGCCAAGGGACAGGTTGCTACAGGCCCTGAATGTTTCTACTCCCTCTCACAACAAATAACGAAAGTCATAAAGCTGTTGTTGTTGGCACAGAGACTTGAAGAGCCTTTTGGCATATTTTCTTTGCATCTGAGGAATGGAAAAGAGATGCTGAATAAAATGGATCACTCCTTAGCATCACCTGTTTAGTGAGGCTGTTTAACCAGGTTTCTACTAAGGGCATATTCCCCTGGCAGTCCCAAAGGTGATTTTTCAAGAGGCAAATGGACTTTGTTTTTCTTTGGGGCAACCATGACCTGGGTGACTGAGAATCTCCATCCTGGCAGGATGATCATGGGCGTGTGAGTGAGTGTGCAAAATAAGGAAGATGGTTTTGACAGATATACGCAAGAGCTGACAATAAGTGATGTCATGTATGTAGCACACCACACACGTGAGATGAGTAAATTGTTCTGGATGCCTATGTCCAACAACTACAAAGCATCATATGATCACCGACCTCTCTGTCAAATTTAGCTTCTTTTGAATTAGGAAGCCTGGAGCAAATGTGTTAAACCATGAAATAGCTGGCTTGTTGGGGCTTAACATTTTGATCCTATTGGATAATCTACAATTACATATCAAATGCGCTTTATAAACTCAATTTCTTTATTAGGGCTAAAAGGCACATTTTAGATGTTCGAAACTGACTCGTGTGAATTTCAGAAGGATTTCATTGGGAGCTGTCCAGGACTGGTTATAAGATGGGCAGTTATAGAAATGTTTTAAATAAGTTAATTGAAGTAATTATTGGAAAGCCTGGTTTAAGAATAATTAAGGTGTGAAGCATTGGAAAATATGCTTTTAAGGATAGTTAGTATAATTTAGGATAGAAGATACTGGATTTCCAAAAAGAATATGGAAAGTGTCTGTGATGTTAGCATTAAATTCCACCAAGTTTCACCTTTGAGGGTTGAGAGCCCACAGCCCACCCCATGGCTGAATTTCCCAGCAAAAAAGATTGCAGCATTTTATGCTTTGCATCCTAAAATCACTTGACTGGTTTGGTGTACGTTTCCTTCTAGGGTGTGTGTGTAAGGCAAGGAAGAACCATTTGACCCCCACACAATATTTTGGACCATCCCTGAAGACCAAAGCATTTAGGTAACAGCAAGCCAGGTTTTGATTGTGATGTCTCGAGTTTAACTGTGGTTAAACCTGAAGCATTCAGATTCCTGTATTGCAGATGCTATAAACCGATAGCAATGGGTCTTTCTTGGTGGCAGTAATGTGACAGGGTGTGATGAATGTTTAATGATGATTGATTTTTTAAAATGCATTGAGCCAGAGCAATGATGAGTCATTCCCTCAAGGCTCCTTGGCTGCCTGCTTTGTGCGCGACATCATGAGATTCAACCTGTGCGACTAAAGGAGAATATTTGTAGCTGAGGGTTGACAGGCGGGGACCTTGGTGCTCTCTGAGCTTGTTTGTTTTCTCGCAGACGTTTCATTACCCAGACTAGGTAACATCATCAGTGCTAGTCAGCGCTAAGATCACCAGCACTGATGATGATACCGAGTTGGGTAAAGAAACGTCTGCAAGAAAACAAGCAAACTCAGAGAGCACCAAGGACCCCCTTGATTCAACCTGTCAACAAGCCACGTTTATGACTCCTTGGACATAAATCCTGTTGAGTTAGTGGAATTTAATCCCAAAGCAAAAGTGCTCGGAACTGCAAAGTTGGCCATTGTCAGTGAAAACCGCACTGAATATGGGCAAAGACAAAAGAACTTACTCCTGATTAAACATGCATCGGATTCTATATTTATCTTCAGTAATTCTGGTCAGACTTTAATCGATACAATTGCTTTCTTTGCTGAAAAGTTGTATTGTCCTTGATTTACAACAGTTCACTTAGTGACAGTTCAAACAGCACTGAAAAAAGGCGACTTATGACTATTTTTCACACTTAATAACTGTTTGCAGCATCCCTGTGGTCACGTGATCAGAATTAGAGGCTTGGCAACTGATTCGTATTTATGACGGTCGCAGTTTTGATCCACCTGCTTTGAACCCGCAGCACAGGACCGAACCTGGCAATAGTTCTGTGCCCCACTGGAGCGTTATTCAGCATAGTAGGCTGCCTTTCTAAATGAGTAAGGCATGGTTCCGGGGAAGTTATTTTTCAACATCTGTACTGCATTATGCAGAATACAAAATATTGGTTAAAAACGAGACAACATATCTGGGACATTAAAAACAAGCCCTGGGAGACGCCTGTGGGCACCGACAGGCGGTGGAAGACCCCTTGCACGGAGGCAATTTTTTTAATAATAATGCAATTTTAATAATTTTTATGAGTGAAAGTGAGTTTTTTTTCTCCCCCAAACGATTTCATGCCAGTTTTGGTGCAGCCCCCCGTTGCTTTCCAGTGGCCTGACTTGGCCTGCACTCTTTTCCTCGGACTACCGGAGAAACGGGGTCGCGCGGAGCAGCGCTGGGAGGGCTCCAGGACCCTTCCAGCCAGTCTCCCCACCCCAAAAGGAAAGGGCAGGCTCGGCCTCAAGGGGGCTCCAGAGCGAGCTTTTCGACAGGAGCCTCGTTGGCGCAGTAGGCAGCGCGTCAGTCTCATAATCTGAAGGTCGTGAGTTCGAGCCTCACACGGGGCACGCCGAGCTTTTTTTATTATTTTATTTTCCCTCCCCTTGCAAAGCCGGTGGGCAGCAGCAGCAGCGGCAGCAGCGGCGGCGGCGGGGGGGGGGCTGGGGGCTTTGCAACTCCCCCGTGGAAGACCCTTCCCGCGTGCCCAGGAATTTTTGCGGAACAACGGCTGCCCCAAACTCAGGTTCAAGGCCCCGCAAGGGAAAGGGCAGCGGGACCCCCTCCCCCCACGGACAGGACAGCGCGAGGGGAGAAGGTCGCCCCTCGCGTGGCCCCCCCGGGACTCCCTTCTCAGGAGGCGGGGCTCCCGGTGAGCGTGGCTCCCGGGCTAAGCGGGCAGGAGAAAGGCAGCAAGAAAGGAGACTCTTTGTAGCTCGGAGCTGGAATGAGGGGTCCCTAGGGCTCTCTGAGCCTGATGGTTTTCTTGGAGACGTTTCACGAACCCAACTAGGTAACATCATCAGTGCTAGAAGGGAGTTGGATTTGCAAGGAGGAGGAGGAGGACTGTGGGCTCCTTGGTAATCTCTTGAGTCTGCTTCTTTTCTTGCAGACAGGCGAGCCACCAGAATATAAATTGACAGCAAACCCCAGCCCTTAGTAGCACTGATGATGTTACCTAGTTGGGTCATGAAATGTCTGCAAGACGACAACCCAGCTCACAGGGCACCAAGGACCCCACTGACCTTCCCCTCCTCCCTCTCTCCTTTCCTCCTCCTGCTCTTTCTCCTCCCTCCCTCCCTTTCCTTCCTTCCTCCCTCCCTCCCTCCCTCCCTCCCCTTCCTTCCTTCCTTTCTGCAAACCCCATTCCTTACTAACACTGATGATGTTACCTAGTTGGGTCATGAAACGTCTGCAAGACGACAACCCAGCTCAGAGGGCCCCAAGGACCCCACGGACCTTCCCCTCCTCCCTCTCTCCTTTCCTCCTCCTGCTCTTTCTCCTCCCTCCCTCCCTTTCCTTCCTTCCTCCCTCCCTCCCTCCCTCCCTCCCCTTCCTTCCTTCCTTCCTTCCTTCCTTCCTTCCTTCCTTTCTGCAAACCCCATTCCTTACTAACACTGATGATGTTACCTAGTTGGGTCATGAAACGTCTGCAAGACGACAACCCAGCTCAGAGGGCACCAAGGACCCCACGGACCTCCCCCTCCTCCTCCCTGCAACCCTTCTAGCGCTGGTGATGTTACCTACATTGGTGCATGAAACGTCTGCGCATAAGCCCGCTCAGAGAGCCCCCAAGGACCCCGCAGTCCGCCTCCCCCCCACCAGCCCCCCTCCATGCTCCCCCCGGCGGGGCTCCCTGCTGGGTCGGGCGGGGGCGGCGCGAGAGCCTCCCAGCCGGGAGAGCACCAGACTCCCCCCTCCCCCCCCGCGGGAATAGCGGCGCAACACAGAGCCGCGCCGCGATTGGTGGTGGGCCGCGGCCTTGGGCGCGCGGGGGGCGGGGCCTCCCGGAACGGCGGGCACCGATTGGGCGCGCTGCCGCATCCCGGTGTGCGGGAGCGGCGGCGGGCCCGGGCCGAGCGGAGTCGCGGCGGCGGCCATGGCGGTGTGCGCGCGGCTGTGCGGGGTGGGCCCGGCGCGGGGCTGCCGGCGGCGGGGCTCGCAGCGCAAGGGGGCGGCCGGCGATAGCAGCGAGCCGGACACCGACCCCGAGGAGGGCAGCCAAGGCCAGCGGGCGGCGGCGGCGGGGAGCGAGGAGGCGGCGGGGCGCGGCGGGGCGGCCGGCCGAGCGCCGCTCTCGCTGCTGGAGCTGCCGCCGGAGCTGCTGGTGCAAATCTTCGGCTCGCTGCCCGGCACGGACCTGCCCAGCCTGGCGCTCGTCTGCAGCGCCTTCCGACGCATCCTCCACACCGACACCATCTGGCGCCGGCGCTGCCGGGAAGGTGAGGCCCGCCAGGCCGGCCCAGGGAGGTGGAGGGGGGGGCTCGGGGGGCGCGGAGGAAAGGACCCCCCTCCAAAGGGTCGGCCGGGAGAGGGACTGGCTGGGAGGCATCGCTTGCAGACCCCGGAGCGGCGTTTAAGAGGGTCCCTGTGTTTTATTTTTATTTTATTTTTTGTTATCTATCTGTCTATCTCTGTTTATAATCTATTTGTAATCTCTATCTATCTCTCTATCTCTCTATCTCTCTATCTATCTATCTATCTATCTATCTATCTATCTATCTATCTATCTATCTATCTATCTATCTATCTATCTATCTATCTGCCACACATGCCTCCGTGAGGCGACTCTGGCATTTTCTCCTGGCATTGGAGCTTTTAGTTCCTGCAGCAGAAGGAACAGAGATTCCCACCGACCAACAACTGTGCAAAAGGCCCTTTTACCTGGCGGTTGTATCCAAGTGGCAAAGGCAACGTGTGGCCCGCAAAGTGGCATTTCATGCTGTCCTTAAAATATACGGGTAACTTCAAGGCAATTGCAACTAAACCTCTGTCCTCAGAAACCACAACTTTTGCTTTTTCTATTGACTCTTGACAAGCAGAGACTGGCATAAGTATATCAGGAAGCTGGAGAAGTGACAGCCGACAGGTGTGCTGATTTCCTGAACTTACTAGTTACAGGTTTATAGCTGTCTTAGGGGAGAGACCCAAGACATAAGGCCAAAAAAACCCAAAACGAAACAGGGAGAGAAGCACCAAGATTTGCCTCTCCTTAAGACCATCATCATCATCATCACCCTTGGAAGGGTCCTTGGAGGTCTTCCAACTCTTACTAAAGCAGGAGACTATATCATTTCAGACAAATAGCTGTCCAATCTCTTCTTAAAAGACCAGAGCATGTTCTGGTACACACTCGGGGAGAAAAGTTTTGTTTATTTAGCATATGGCAAGGGAGAAAAGAAAAAAGGGGTCTTTCAAGAGGGGATTCTTAGAGGAGAATAAGCCAGGAATGACCAGAGAAGATCCCGCAGATCCTCCTTGCACAGGGCAGATTTATCCCTTGAGCCTCTTGAAGTGTCCACCACTTTGTTTTCCTTTGCTTTTGAAATTCTTTCCAGGCAACAGTACAGTCACATAGAAGATTCTGTTCCCTAGAAGGCTTAGTGATAATTTGCAAAGAAGGGTGTGGACAGCCTCCCAACCCAAGGAGAGAGGTTGCAAAGGAACAAAAATGGAGTAGATGAATTTCAGTGAGAGGCAGACCTAGAATAGTTTGGTAAAGTCTCTTTCACAGCCTTAGGGCTGATTTGGATAACTTCTAGGAAGTAAACTGAGAAGTCTGAGTTTTCAGCCAGTTAGTAACCGGTTGAAATAGCTGTGTGATTATAAGCCAGTTGCCAAGAATAATCAGACCTCTGACCTAAACTCAAAAATAATTCCATACTTACTCGTAGTAACTAGTTCTCGCAGTATATTGAACCTAATTATTGACTGAACCCACTTTAGGGATTCACCTAATTGAATCGGAAACAGTCATATTTTTTCCCCAGTATACTAAGCTACACACACACACACACAAAAGCTAAAACTAATCTGGCTAGGTCTAAGTGGTTAACTGTGTGGTGCGAACTCAGCCAATATTTTTTTGTTTGTTTTAAATCATGATACCTGTTATTGTTGTTCCTCGCTTTGGTAGTCTTATGTAGCCCAATCTGAAGCTTAATTGCGTCTTTCAAGGACTGCAGTTGTGTAAATCTACAGCGTGGTGTGCACCTGTTAAAACAGTTCACCCAACTAGTTTGTAGATTTGAGCCATTCCTTGTAGCCCTGCTTAGGTTTAACACGAGGCATGGGAGGATAATGCGCTGCCAAAGCAGAGCTCCCAAGCCAGATTTGGGGGAAAGCCCTTTCCTTTCGCAGCTCCTGTCCTGCTGATCACTCCCACATCTTCTTTCTCTTCAGCACTGCAGATGGACCTTTGCCCTGGAGGCCCTTAATGCAGCCCGTCCCTGGCCCGGCTCTCCCGGTAGCTGCGTCTGCTGCCTGCAATGAAGTCATGCCTTTGGGCTTGGCACGGAGGGGGTTGGGGGCAGACGCCTGAGCGCAGCTGTGTCTGCCCAAGGCAGAGCCTGGCAATGCTCTCGGGATGCCTGCACTGGCTCTCTCCTCTTTGGCGGGGGGGGGGGGGGGGAGAGCTCGGTCTTGGGATGTGGAAGACGATAGCACTGACTCATCCTCCTGGACTGGATGAGACCCAGAATTGCCTCTTAAGGGGACTTCATTGAGCCTCAAATTGCTTTAACCTTTCCTGCCAGAGATGATTTGGGCCAAGCGCCATCTTCCTCCATGATGGTTATTGTGAGGAAAACCAGATAAGATACTGTCTATGGTCTCACTCTACTGAAGGCTTTAGCAGATCTCTTGAGCAGTCTGAGTTCCTACATTCCTTTCTACAGTTAGGTCTAATTGTTTTGGACAAACACCTAAAACATTATTTTTGGGATGTATCTTCTTGAATTGCCAGGAATTGGATTATCTAATCCAGGAGTGCTGGATTTGTGGACTTCAACTCCCAGAATTCTCCAGCCACTAGTCTTAAAAGTTGCCAAGATTGGATTACCCCCTGGTCTAATCCTTTTTGGCAGATTGTTGTCTGAAGTTCTGGTGAGTCGGTTTTTTCTTTCTTCCTCCCTTTGTTCTAATCCAACATTCTAACTTTTCAACGACACTTTTTAAAGCACACCTCTTTTAAATCATGTCTTCTTAAAATGAGGCAACTTTTTTCCTGTACAGCCATACATCCCTTTGGGAAACCAACTCATTGTATTATACTATAGGCACTGGATATGGTACAATACCTGCTTCTCTAAAGCAGAGACCAGTGTTTGCTGGAGAAAATAGCAGGCAAAATACTGTAAGGAGTCAAATGGTTAGATAATTTTCTTTCTGACTTTCTGTTTTGGATTCCTATCTTATCTGATATAACAGGTTTCAGCTTCGTGGCTCGCAAGGTGCTACAACTTGATAAGGTAACCTGTCCTATCCTGACACCCATGGGTGCTTCTCTTTTTTCCTTTTCCCATTTCTGGACGATGTTTGAGTGTGCGATGGCAGATTTGCTAGCATAGCCACAAAAATCAGAAGGGGTCCGACTAACATCTCATTAAAAGACAAAAGTTTTCCTGAGCTGCAGCTCTCTTCATCGGACACATGAAACAATCAGACTGGTGGCAGGTTTAAATTGCAATGAAGTGGGGAGAAGAGAAGGGAAGACAGGTTGGCTGTGCAGGGGACAGGTGACACGGATCACTAGCCTAGGGCTCAGAGAGAGAGACTGGTTGAAAGTCAACCAGCCAGTTTCAGTGCTTAAGGGAGGACTGGAATCTGGGCCTCCCTCCTAGTCCAGCACCTTAACCACTGTCTTTCCATTTGGGTGTGTGGCTGTGTATTTAAGGGCAGCAGCACCTGTTGGATGTTGAAATGATCCTGAGCATATTTAACTCTGTGGAAACCTTGCAAGAACATAGTTAGGTAACTCTGGATGACGAGAAAGGAAGACTTATCAAAGAGCTGTCTGCTTTAGCATGGAGGAATTCATCGAACACGTGTTGGCTACTAGTCAGAGTGGCTCCATTTTGGCATCTGGCTCCAGATCTCTTGGTTTATTTGCTATGATCTCCATACCATAGTCAACCCCAACAATTTTTGCCTCTAGTCTTATGAAACTCTGTAATAAATATCCTTTCTCTCTCTCATATGACTTTGAGAACACAGAGGTTGCAATTCAGTTTTGTATGAGGCTATAAATAGATGTTCATGACTGCTCCATGGACTGAATTAGCAAATTACCCTCCTGCTTTTATTTTGATTAACCCTCTTATAATCCCTTAGTTCTTGTTTGTTTTCTTTCTAAACGTTAGCCAGCCTGATCTTTGCCTTTAGTAACTGCTGGGGAGCAATCGTTCTTTCTGCCAATCTGAATCCTGGCTTAAGTTCATCACAGGGAACCAGCAACGGACGAACAACTGATGTGCAGAATCATGTTGCCTTTAGAAAGTTTGGGGGCATTGTGAGGAAAACAACTAGCATTGTGTCAGGCTACAACCCAGCATTGTTTTCTCCTTTGTGCACGGACGTTGGCAAAGGCTTGGTCCCCTGCCAACGCTGCCTCGGAAATATTATGGGGATGTGATCTCAGAGCATGCACAGAGTACTGGGTCAGGATTTGGCAAGGGTACGGCTGTTTTTATTTCCCCAAACTCTGTCAAGAAGGAATTTCCCTTAGGCCAGAATGCTCTTCACCCAGGGGCGTTTTGGCTCTATTTAGGGTTAACTGCTGAAGAAACAAGCTTCTTTCAGTGGGATGTTCATTGGGCGCTGGTGAGGGTGGTCTTCCTTTGTGGCAGGGGGGATATTTCATTTCTTCCCATTAGCAAAGGCTTGAGCAACGACCGCCAGATGCGTACTGACAAGGAGCACAGGGGGGGCCTGCACAGCTACGGGTCCCCTCCCCAGCATTTATTTACTGCTTGGGGATGTTTATCTCTTTACTCTTAACAGCTATATCCTCCTCCTCCTCCTCCTCCTCCTCCTCCTCCACACAATGCGCCTTCAAGTTTGCATTGTTGCTACTGGTTCCACTTCCTGCAAAAGTGACAGCAAGTTAAGCTTCACCAGTTCACGCTAGTAAAAATTTCCAAAGCTATAGTCAATAATTCTTTGGATATTTCTCCTTATGAATATTAATTTTTTATTGCTGGGACCTGAGCTTCAAGCTATCTACGGTAGATTGTGGAATGAGAGGAAAAGGCTCAAAGTTACGTATTTCCATCTGCATCCACTTTTAGAACACCTTAAATAATTAATTCCTCTGGTGATTTGCAGCAGGAGAGAGATTCTTAATCTCTTTGTCCTCCTCCACTTTCATCTTTCCCTTCCTTGCATTCGATCAGATGTATCAGAGGGTGGTTTTTTTCTTGTAACATCCTTTATCATAACAACTTTTCAAGTATTCAGAGTGTTTCCTGGTTGTTATCATGGATTCTTAGGACAAGCTTTTGAAATTGGCAGGCAGTGCAAAAACTTATATTTTGGGAAGGCTTCCTTCACTGCCAGATGCTTCCAAGGGATGTGTCCTTCCCTGTTGGCTGCTACATCTTTTTTTTTTTTTACCATTTTTATTAGTTGTATTCATTTATAACATAAAATATGAAAGTACAAAGCAAAAGGTAAGGGACAACAGTAGAGAAAGGGAAAAGAAAAAAATGTGAAGAAAAGGAAGGGAAGAAACAAAAGGCATTGACTTCCGATGTTGGCTGCTAGCATCTTTTGCCTGTACAAAGACATAGATGTGAGATTGGCTCGTTGATATGGAAGTGGACATTAAAGTAGCCTCCACTTGAAAAATAAACTAGAAGAGGCACAGAGTGGGACATCTGAGAACAGCAGTTGTGTCGGTGGCTGTGTCCATGTGGTTGGTCCAAGGTTAAAACTTACTAGGGCTTCAAGCGGAGGTCACAAGGCTCCCCTGGAACAATGCAGGTCATGTCCTTGCTCTGGGTAGCAGATGGCATTGCATGAGAGCACATCTTAATCCCTTCTGACACATGTCCCTCCATTGGATTTCAGAATATGGCGTCTGCGAGAACCTACGGAAGATGGAAATCACTGGAGTATCTTGTCGAGATGTGTATGCCAAGCGTAAGTCCTAAGCTTCTGGGTTGCCTCCAGAAATGAATTTGCACTACATCTTCAATGTGGATGGCTGGAGTCAGCCTGTTCATAGTCACTCTTTTGGCTTATCGGGGAAGACAGATGCTGCTGCCTTGAGGTCTTCTTCCCCGGGAGGCCAGGATTTTAAATAGCTCTGAGTCACCTCCTCATGTCTGAATGGAAAGCAATCAGCCTTTGGCCCAGGCCGTGAAGAAGAGCATTTATGCTAAGCAGGCTTAGCGGCTGATCATCGTCACTCACTCCAGCCTGGGGGGGGCATGCGCCCATGGAAGGGTCCCTAACAATCATCCCCTACTCATCCATTCCTTTGGATTTGATACTTCTCAGTCAACTTTTATGTGGAACTTGTCTTAGACAAAGGTGTCCCGTGGTAGTATAGGTATCCCTTGACTTATGACCACAATTGAACCCACATTTCTGTCGCTAAGCAAGACAGTTGTTAAGTGAATTTTGCCTCATTTTACGACCTTTCTGGCCACCGTTGTTAAGAGAATCACTGCAATTGTTAGTAACACTGTTGTGAAGTGAATCTGGCTTGACTTTGCTTGTCAGGAGGCCGCAAAAGGGGATCACGTGTCCCGAGGACACTGCACAACCGTCATAAATATGAGTCCGTTGCCAAGCGTCTGAATTTTGATCACATGACAATGGGAATGCTACAACGATCGTAAATGTGAAAAATGGTCATAAGTCACCTTTTTCCATGCCGCTAAGTTTGGTCACCAAATGAACTGTTTTAAATCAAGGATTATCTCTATACATGTCAGTATTACTTAATTACGGTTTGTTGAATAAGCCCTGGTGTCTGGTTGACTCATAAAACTACACCATAACTCACTACTCAGATCAAACCCAGCGGTAATTCAGCTTAGCAATTTCTTCAGATCGTTGTAGACTGAAGCGCTTTGCACATGGCCACTGAACTAGCTAAACTCACCTGAAGGAGGCAGAACGTTTTAAAGGCCAAAAATTGTTTCAGAGGATTTGAACCAAAAAATTGCCCAGCTCCTCTAGCAGGATCCTAACTTTGAAGTCACCATTGTGATCGATGGCCGTAAGAAGGTGAGCGGCATTTTCACAGTCCCCTGCTGTGTCTGCTCAGGTATAAACCCACGAGTGAAGTCGGGGCGTTTTATGAAAATTCTTCCTGACTACGAGCACATGGAGTACAGGGATGTTTACACCTGCCGTATGTACCTTCCACTGACCAATGGTTTCTGCGCTGTGAACGCATGGAGTGTGCTTGCCTAACCATGTAATTAGCCAAAGTTAAACATTGAAACCCTGGGCTTCATTCAGGGACTGAGAACATCAGAGGCCCTGCTGTGCAGTCTTAAGGGGGTGGAGACACAATTCTAAAACCGTTGCTCTAGGACAGATTTTCCTAACCTTGGCACCTTTAAGATGCGTGGACTTTAACACCCAGAATTCCCCAGCCAGCTGTCTTGAGACCTGAGCAAGAATAGGGCCTACTGGCCGTTATGTGTCCATAAAGTAAGCAGAATGCTCTATTACTGTCCTTCCCAAGCTTTGGGCTTAGCTTTGCTACTGAGGAATTCCTTTCCTTCAAATCTGAGTCCTTGTCCTTTGTTCTCCTAGTGCTTCACCAGTACCGGCATATCTTAGGTCTCTGGCAACCAGACATTGGACCATACGGGGGTCTCCTGAATGTGGTGGTAAGTCCAGAAGCTTCAGAAATATAGAGCCACTGTGCTGTATGAACTGCTTTTCTGCTCTGCTTTTCTCTGGGTATAAGATTATTTTTTCCTTTCTTGTCCTGGGAGGAATTTATGGTTTGGTCAAGGCCTAAGCATGATGTGCCTGAAGTAGGACATCCTACTGATCCTACTACAGACACATGATGTGAAGAGCTCACTCTCTGTAGAAGTCTGTAATATTGGGAAAGATGGAACGAAAGAGAAGAAGAAGAAGGAGGAGGAACAGGAAGAAGAAGGAGAAGAAGAGGAAGAAGAAGAAGAAGAAGAAGAAGAAGAAGAAGAGGAGGAGGAGGAGGAGGAGGAGGAGGAGGAGGAGGAGAAGGAAGAAGAAGAAGAAGAAGAAGAACAACAACAACAACAACAACTGGGTTGATATGCTCAGTTACAGTGCTGATGGGGGCGCCCATTGGAAGAACTGAGGGCCAAGTCAGGATAGATCAGTGATGGCGAACCTTTTAGAGACCGAGTGCCCAAACTGCAACCCAAAACCCACTTATGTATCGTTGGGTGACGGGTGGGTGTGGCCCATTGGGTGGGCGTGGCAGAGTGGGCGGGACTAAAAATTTCCATCAATTCCAACTTGGCGAGATCTTGTTTTTCTGTGAGAAGTTGAAATTGATTGCTTGAACTTTTTTTTTTTTTTTGCACATGGTGGCGGAGGCCTAAAGCAAAAAGGTTTTATAAAACCCAGCTGAAGGCCTAGGACTGGGGCGACGGTGCGCGTGCCCACAGAGAGGGCTCTGAGTGCCACCTGTGGCACCCGTGCCATAGGTTCGCCACCACGGGGATAGATCATCATGGAGACAATCTACATGGTTTCCTCCAGGGAGCAATAATTTGATGGCATCCGTCGAGGCCTACAAGCTCATCTAGATATGGCAGTATTTAAATCAGGGTTTCTCAATCTTGGCAGTTTTAAAATACGTGGACTTCAACTCCCATAATTCACCAGCCTGAGATGGGAGTTGAAGTCCCCATCTCTTAAAATCACCAAGGTTGAGAGGCGCTAATCCAGATGACCTTGGCTGATCTTGAAAAGCTGAGCAGGGCCAGATGCTATTAGTCTTTGGAGGAGAGACATCAATCCAGGGCTAGATTGGAAAATCAGAGAAACTTCCTGGAAGAAGTCCGTGGCAAATTTGTTGGATATTGTTGCCAGGAAAATTGCATGGTATTTATTCTAGGAAGTTAACCTCAGCTGAAAGAGGTTTTATGATGTGTTTGAAGAATGAAAGAAGGGACATCTTTACTGGGAGAGATTGCGTGGAGGTTGGGAAAGAAATGGAAGATAAAACATGTGAGTCAGCTTATCCCATAAATGGCAACTGGAAAGCAACTGGGAAAAACCATTTCCAGTTATTCAGACAAGCTCCACCTAAATCAATGTTGACAATCAGGCTAGGAAAATTTTCTTATAGTTTCCAAGGTTGATATCGGGCTTCCCTAGTTGGACCAGGTCAAAAAACGGGCACCAGGTCTCAGCCAATTAACTTAGATGCCACTGGAGTGAAATGTAGAATCTTGGAAGAGATTATAAGAGGGATTCCCCAAAGAAGGTGTCCATCAACTCTTCCTAGAATAGTTACCATGCAATTTTCCTGGCAACATCTCTTGGTGGTTTAGATCCATTTTCTTTTCCCTTCCTTTCACAAGCTGCCCAGAGCCTCCCCGGTTCAGATAAGTCACTCAGAGATAGATGGCTGCCTTAAGCCTGAAAGCAGAATCAGGGAAAGATGCAAACATACTGTGTGAACTGCATCCATGGGATTTCCATAACTTGTATGAATTTTTCCTGCCATGTCCCCTGTGTGGGAGGGAGGGTATCTGGGCTTGGGGGTGGGGGGTAGGCATAGGAATGCTTTCCTTCAGGCCTGGAGTCAGTCAATCAATCAATCAATCAGAATAGAGCTGGAAGGGGCCTTGGAGGTCTTCTAGTCCAACCCCCTGCTCAAGCAGGAGACCCTATAGTATTTCAGACAGGTGGCTGTCCAGTCTTTTCTTAAAAATGGTTGGCTAGACGCTCCTCCTGCAGTGATCAAAGGCAGTTTTCCTTTATGAATTTTGTAGAATGGGTCCTTTTCATGCCAACTTCAGGAGCCTTCCATTTCATCAGCTCCAGGCTCTCTGGAGGCACTTTCTTGGCGCACAAATGCACTCTGGAGCTTAAAAGCTTGGGGGGTGGGGGGGGGGTGGAAAGGAGATAACCAAGTAGACAAAAGCTATTAAAAACAAAGGAAACCGCACTGAATGGAGCTGAGCAGGAAGGCTGAAGTGGTAGCTAGGCCAGGACACAGGCCTTGGGGCACAGCTGTACCATCCCAATTGGGGATGGGGGGGTGGGAAGGAGGCTGAAGGCAAGCAATGGCAGACCCTTCCCTATTGTCAGCCTTCCCAGGTAGACCAGACAGGAAACAGACCAGATGAGCTACTTTATTGTAAGGCTACATTAACAGAAACGTGACAGTCTGCAAGCACAAATCTCCCACTCTAGTCTTGAGAAATGAAGTGTGTGTGGGGGGGGGGGAATCCCTTCTGTCTGAGCCTCTTCCTCTGCCTGTTATGCAGCTGCAGGCTGCAACCTCTCCTGTTGAATTGTTCCTAGGCAGCATCTCTTCCTCCCACTCCTGAAGGTCTTTCTCACCTACCATTAACACCGATTCCGCCCTTGGCAGGTTGACGGCCTGTTCATCATTGGCTGGATGTACCTGACCCCCCACGACCCTCACGTGGATGGCCCCATGCGGTTCAAGCCCCTCTTCAGGGTTCACCTAATGGAGAGGTGGAGCGCCACAGTCGAGTGCATGTACGGACACAAGGGAGCCCACAGTGGGCATATCCAGGTGAGACCCCCCCTTCTCCCTCTCCCACGGAAGGAAGGAAAACTGCACAATCCCCCTGACCTCTATTGCAAGGTCCCCCAGTCCAGGCAGGGGCTTCATTTCCAGACCAGGCTTCGGGCTTCTGACTTTCAACCTCCCTTTCCCCAAACGGACAGATTGTGAAGAAGGACGAGTTTTCGACCAAGTGCAACCAGACAGATCATCACCGCATGTCAGGAGGGAGACAAGAGGTGAGCTTGGCCTCGACATCCCCTAAAGCCAACCTCTGAATGACGGTGGCTGCTTATTCACCCAGTCCCTGACTGCTTTCCTGAACCCCACCCTGTGTGGTGGACCTAGTGGGAAGTGCGGACAGGATCCGAAGGGGCTATATTCAACCGGTCTGTCTCATCCCCTCCCCTCCGGGGCCATTTTTGTAGGAGTTCCGGACGTGGCTCCGAGAAGAATGGGGGCGGACGCTGGAGGACATTTTCCACGAACACATGCAGGAGCTCATCTTGATGAAGTTCATCTACACGAGTCAATATGAGTAGGTGCAGAAGGGGGCGATCTGGTTCCTCCCCTCAACCCCAGCCAAGGGACAGATGCAAGATGCTGATTTAGGAATAAATTGTGCTAGCGGGCTAATCCATTGCATCAGCAGTCTTGTGGTCCCGAGGGGAAATCCCTTATCCTCTTCCTCCCCTCTCCAGTTTTGTTAGTCTCCCCCTAATATTGGGGGTTTCTGCATTCCTGATAATGCCTGAGCAGACTTTACCAGCGATGCAAAGGGGAGCCGAGAGGCCCCTTGACAAGGTAGCCGTCACATCCCTGGGGAAACTCTGCAGGGCTCAGCGGAGACCTCTCCTCTCCTCCCTTGCCTTACACCAGCTCCCTCCTCCTCCTCCTCCTAAGCTAGTGCCCCCCCCATTTAATATCCTCTACAAATCCTGGACTGCGACTCCCATATTTCCCCACTCATATGCCTACCTGAGAAACAGCAGGTGAAAGAGAATTACCCTTAAGCTGAAGGATGCAACCTTTCTGGTTCTTGGGGATTTAAGCCCAGCAGAAGAGAATTTTCCCATCCCATTTCAGTCACCAGTTTCCTTTAAAGCAACGGTTCTCAACCTTTTTCAGGCCGCGACCCCGACCTGCGCCGCGCATGCGTGGCGCAATGGCCCACATCGCGCATGCGCGGCGCGACGGCCCGCATCACGCATGCCGGTGCTAGCCCCTGCGACGGCCGAGGGGAAAAGGGGAAAAAATGGCGGACTGCGTTGTTTGGCAACCCCCGTGAAATGGTCGTTCGACCCCAAATGGGGTTGCGACCCACAGGTTGAGAACCGCTGCTTTAAAGTATTAAACAGCAGCCTGCCTAACGGGGAGAAACCGCCATTGGAACAACCCACAATCCTATGAATAATTCCCTAATGTTGTTTTCCAATTTGCCAGGACTGAAACAGGAAAAGAAAAGAGTTTCGGACATCAAGGAAAATGGAGAGAGGGCAAAACATGCAGGATTAAAGTAAAATTCCACAGCAGGGAGCCAGGAAATTATGTTTACCACATTTCAGTTTTCCAGGGATTTCATTAGACCTGACCTTAGTTTGTGTCCCTCTCTGGGTAATAGACTAGAAACTTTAATTTGCGACACTTTTGTTTTAAATGATGAAAGTTCACACCACAATATCTGATTTAGAATCATTGAGTGAGATGGGCAGCACCTAAATTTGATAAAAATAAATACATGAATTGATAAGGGAACGGGAATGGTTCTGACCAGTCCTCTTTCGCTTATCCTGGGCTGCTTTTTCTGTTCCAGCAACTGCTTAACATACCGACGCATTTACCTCCCTCCGCGCAGTCCTGAGTATCTGATCCAGCCGGGCCTCTTCAAAGGGACCTACGGGAGCCACGGCCTGGAGATCGTCATGCTCAGCTTCCATGGGAAAAAGGCCAAGGGAACCAAAATCACGGTGAGCACGGAGGGTCCGGCCTCTGGAGTCTTAGACTGTGGCTTTCTCCATGGGTTTTTACTATTGTTAGTAATGCTTCCATCCTGCTTCCCAGAAACATTGCCAAGACTATGTACCTCACACTGGACATAGCAGTACCAACACAAAAACTAAAAATCAGCTGTAAGCCTGAAAGTGCAAATAGGAAGTCCCATCTGCTGCCAGGAGCTATTGAAATGGAGTCAGGAAGACGGGCAGCTTCTCATAATTCCCCCTCCCAGCCTCTGGCAAGAGGGCCGGGCATCCAGGTTCCCTTGCCCCTGTAACCCCCTTGCTTTCCAGCTGGTGTTCTTGAGCTGAAAGCCAGCGGGTGCAAAGAGACGGTGCTGGAATCCTGCCAGGCCGGAAGGAAGGGAGTCTCTCCTGAGCAGGAGGGAGGGAGCTGACAAGCAGATTTCCTAAGACAAGCAGATTTCCAGCCTTCAAGGCAGACTTGACCAGGGAACCAAAATCACGCAGGCAAATGCTACTTTTATTATAAGATTATGTAATTTTTTGCTATGGTCATCAAGTAAACACGAGAGCCGTAAAGGAAACACAGCAGTTCTTAAGCGGACCACTGCTTTGCTACAGGCCCAGTTTTGACGAAAACCAGAAATAAGTGCTGCTTTCCAGCAAAACCGTCATAAAATGCAGCCACGTGACCCTGGGACACTGCCAATGGACATAATTTGGCCGTGTTGTTGACTGCCTGAAGTTGGCCACATAATTGTGGAGAAGACCTGACTGTCGGGACTTTGAATCCCGGTCGCAAAAGTCTCCTTTTGCAGGTTGGCTGTAACTTCAAACAGCCCTTAAGTGACCAGCGTAAGTTGAGGACTACCTGCATAGTGGCTCGATATAAGAGGGATGGGAAGAAGCAGACGGGGGCTTGGAGGAAGCTACCTGAGCGGGACTCTTAGGAGATGGAAAAAGTCCTGCCCGGCTGCTTCTGTGAACGCAGATTTGCTTTCATTTGCTTCTCAACCACCTCCAGGGCGATCCCAACATCCCAGCCGGCCAGCAGACGGTCGAGATTGACCTGGCCCACCCCATCCACCTGCCTGACATTGAAAACCTGAGCAACTTCAGTGAGCTCTCCCGGATCGTGCTGGAGGTGCGCGAACAGGTGCAACGGGAGCAGCAACAGCAGCAGGAAGAAGGTCTGCCGGAGGAGAAGGGGCTGGAAGCCGAGGGCAGCCAGCAGCAGCAGCAGCAGCAGCAGCAGGAGGAGGAGGAGGAGGAGGGATCTGGATCAGAGGCAGCTGGAGAAGGAGCAGCCGACTCTGGCGCCCCCCCTGCCCCCTGCCCCTTTGTCCTGCCAGGTGGCATCGCCTCCCGAAACGAGGATTATCCCCGCAGCTGCAGAGCATGGTAATGTTCAAAGGTTTAGGGGATTCCCATGGATAATGTTGATTGGGATATTCAGTGAGAGTCCCTTAAATTCCTGCCTCTGCCAAGAAGTCCTAATCTATGAAAAGGGGAGGCTGTTTCCTTCCTGGGAGCTGGTCATGTTGACATTATCTGGGTCCCTCCCTGGGGCAGATATTTTTTTATTATTATTATTAGTCATTACAGTCCTATTGGCGATATTTTGGTTTTCTGTGTCAAAACTGGAGGGAAAGCTTCAAAATCCCACTTTGGAGAACTAAGCAGGATTGCATTGTTATTTTGATTTCATAATGCACATCAAAATTGGGAGGAATAAACATAAGAACATAAGAAGAGCCATGCTGAATCAGGCCAAAGCCCATCGAGTCCAGCATTCTGTGTCACACAGTGGCCCACCAATTGTACATGGGGATCTTGAGCATAAAGAGAAGGCAAAACCCTCCCTTTCCCTTGACCCCCAACAAATGGTACCCAAGGGAATCCTGCCTGCCTCAACCAACATAGAGGCGGCACATGGACATCCGTTTTAATAACCATCGATACACTTTGCATCCATGAATCTATCTAGCCCTGCCTTGAAGCTGTCAAGGCTGACAGCTGTCACGACCCCTTCAGGAAGTGAATTCCATAAATGAACGACCCTCTGGGTGAAGAAATATTTCCCTTTATTTGTCCTCACTTTCTTAGCTATGAGCTTTAGGGAGTGCCCCCTTGTCCTGGTATTGTGTGATAGAGAAAAGAATTTTTCTCTATCCACCTTTTCTATCCCATGCATGATTTTATACACTTCGATCAAGTCACCCCTTAAACGCCGTCTTTCAAGGCTGAAGAGACCAAGGCGTTGCAATCTGGTTTCATAAGGGAGGCACTCCATTTCCTTGATCATTCTTGTTGCCCTTTTTTGCACCTTTTCCAGTTCCATTATATCCTTCTTGAGGTGCGGTGACCAGAACTGTACACAGTACTCCAAGTGTGGTCTCACCATCGATTTGTACAGAGGCAATACAACACTTGCTGACTTATTTTCGATTCCCTTCCTAATCATGCCAAGCATGGAATTTGCTTTTTTTACTGCTGCTGCGCATTGGGTTGACATCTTCATCGAGCTGTCCACCAAAACCCCAAGATCCCTTTCTTGGGTTGTCTCAGAAAGTTTGGTCCCCATCAGTTGGTAAGTATAATTGGGGTTCTTTGCCCCAATGTGCATAACTTTGCACTTGTTTAGGTTAAAATGCATTTGCCACTTTGTTGCCCACTCACAAAATTTCGAGAGATCCTTCTGGAGCTCCCGACAATCAGTTTCACTTTTCACAACCCGGAACAATTTAGTGTCATCAGCAAACTTGGCTACCTCACTATTAACTTCTACATCCAGATCATTGATGAATAAATTAAAAAGTAAAGGCCCCAAAACTGAACCTTGGGGTACACCACTTCTCACTTCTTTCCATCCGGAGAATTGTCCATTTATTGCCACCCTTTGCTTCCTACAATTTAGCCAGTTACCAATCCAGGACAAGACCTGTCCTCTAATTCCGTGGCTGGAGAGCTTTTTTAGGAGCCTTTGGTGAGGAACTTTGTCAAAAGCCTTTTGAAAGTCAAGATATACAATATCAACTGGGGCCCCTTTATCTATGTATTTATTTACACCCTCAAAGAATTCTAACAAGTTAGTAAGACATGATTTGCCTTTGCAGAAACCATGTTGATTTTCATTCAGCAATGCCTGTTTTTCTATGTGCCCTGTAATTTTATCTTTAATAATGGTTTCCATCAGTTTGCCTGGAACTGAGGTTAGACTGACTGGTCTATAGTTTCCTGGATCACCTCTGGATCCTTTCTTGAGGATCGGGGTTATATTTGCTTCCCTCCAATCCTCCGGTACAGTGCCTGATCTTAGAGAAAGATTGTATATTTTAGCTAGAAGTTCAGCAATTTCACACTTGAGTTCCTTGAGAATTCTAGGGTGGATGCCATCTGGACCCGGCGATTTGTTGACGTTTAGTTTAGAAAGGCATGCAAGAACATCTTCCTTGTTTATCTCTATCAGGTTTAATTCTTCTATTTCCCTCCCTGGGAAAACTAATTCAGTGGCAGGCAGATGTTCTCTATCCTCCTCGGTGAAAACGGAGGCAAAGAAGTCATTTAGCCTCTCAGCAATCTCCTTGTCTTCTCTGATTATCCCCTTCTGACCATTGTTATCAAGTGGCCCAACTGATTTTCTGGTTGGGTTCCTGCTTCTGATGTACTTAAAAAAGGTTTTGTTATTATTTTTAATATTCTTGGCTATATGCTCCTCAAAGTCTCTCTTGGCTTTCATAACTATCGCCTTGCATTTGGTCTGCCAGAGTTTATGATCCCTCCTGTTCTCCTCGGTAGGAAGAGCCTTCCATTTCTTAAATGAGTTTTTCTTCTTTCCAATAACCTCCTTTACCTCATTCGTAAGCCATACTGGTATCCTCTTGGACTTTCCAATCCTCTTTCTTCTTTTAGGAATGCATTTTATTTGAGCCTGCTGTAACGTATTTTTAAACAGTTTCCAAGCATTTTGGAGGGATTTGACTTTTTTTACTGTTCCTTTTAGTTTCTTCTTTACTATTTTCCTCATTTTGTCAAAATTTCCTCTGTGAAAGTTTAAGGTCTCTGTGTTAGTTTTCACTGACAATTTGCTATCCATGGTTAAGTTGAAGGTTATTGTGTTGTGATCGCTGGTTCCTATGGGCTCGGTTACAAGCACATCATGAACCAAATCCTGTGCATTAGTTAGAACCAAGTCCAGGATCCCCTTTCCCCTGGTAGGTTCCATGACCATCTGCTCAAGGGAATAATCGGCTAACATGTCGAGGAACCTTGTCTCTCTTTCATGTGTAGAACAAGAATTTACCCAATCTATTTGGGGATAGTTGAAGTCCCCCATTATGACTACCCTATTTCTTTTTGAGGCCTCCTTAAATTATTTTTCCAAATAGCAATCTGCCTCTGGAGTTTGGTTGGGAGGGCGATAGCAGATCCCTAACGTCAGATTAGTTTCCTGTCCTGGGATTTTTATTCACAATGTTTCTGTGGGTGAGTTTGAATTTTCTTGAATTTCGAGTTCATGAGATTCTAACTCCTCATTTATGTACAAGGCCACGGCACCACCATTTCTCCCTCTCCTGTCCATCCTATACAATTTGTAACCTGGAATCCTTGTGTCCCATTGGTTTTCATCCGTCCACCAGGTTTCTGTTATGCCGATAATATCAATATTATTTTCCTTCACCAAGCATTCCAATTCCCCTATTTTTGCTCGAATGCTTCTAGCATTTGTGTACAGACCTTTATATGCAATTTTCTGGTGCACTTTCAACTTTGACTGTGGATTTTGACTATAGAATTTGGTTGTAGAATTTGTAGATGGTCTACCATGTCCTTCTGCTTGACTATTACAATTTAGTTTTCCTGTTGACTCACCAATGTGTGCATAACTCCCTCCCTCCATATTAGGCAGTGCGCCTTCTCGAACCGGAAGCTGCCCAGCTCCTGTCGACTTGCCCCTATGAATCAGTTTAAAAGCTGCTCTGAAACCTTTTTAATATTAATCGCCAACAGTCTGGTTCCATTATGGTTCAAATGTAACCCGTCCCTTCTGTACAGGTGTGGCTTGTCCCAAAATGTTTCCCAGTTCCTAATGAATCTAAACCCTTCCTCCCGGCACCACTGCCTCATCCACGCATTGAAGCTCCTGAGCTCTGCCTGTCTAGCTGGCCCTGCGCGTGGAACAGGTAGCATTTCTGAGAATGCAACCTTGGGGGTCCTGGACTTTAATCTTCTACCTAGCAACCTAAATTTGGCTTCCAGGACCTTCCGCTTAGCTTTTCCAATGTCATTGGTACCGACATGTACCACAACAGTTGGCTCCACCCCAGCACTGTCTATCAGCCTGTCTAGATGCCTCGTGATGTCCGCAACCTTTGCATCCGGCAGGCAGTTTACCATGCGGTCAACGCTTCCATCACAAACCCGTCTCTCTATATTTCTAACAATTGAATCACCCACTACAAGAAGCCCCCCTCCCACCACCCGCGGAGAAGTATCCTCGGTGCAAGAGGATATGGGCACATCCTCCAGGGAAGGGGTCTCAACTAAGGGAGCCTGTCCCTCTTCCACAGATTGATGTCCTCCCTGCCCAAGATCTCCATTTTCCAAAGCAGCTGGAGAGCTGCTCAGCATGGAGTGGGACGCTCCTGCTGCATCCCTGAAGATCTTCTCCTGCCTCGCTATCTCTCTCTGCTTCTCCAGGTCTGCTACCTTGGCTTCAAGGGAAAGAACCTGTTCCCTGAGAGCCAGGAGCTCATTGCACCGATCACACACCCAAGACTTCTGTCCAGCAGACAGATAGTCATACATGTGACACTCAATACAAAACACTGGGAAGCTCCCCTCCGTCTGCTGGCTATCTATCTCCATTTCTTGTTATTATATGTTTGCTGTTATTATTATACTACTTATTATTTAAAAAAAAAACAGCTTTTTTGGGTTGTTCAAATTTTTTGTTTTGGTCTCAGTTTACTTTTTGGATTTTTTTTTCTTACTTGTTTTAGGATTTTATCACGCGCCGTCAGGGGCGCGATGGCTGCTAAAAAAAAGGTGAATTTGTAATTAAACAAGAAACCCCACAAACTTACCAGGGCTCAGCAGGTTCCTTGCCCCACAAGGAAGAGTGAGCTGCTTGCTCCCAGCTACCAGGGATTAGCCAGCAGGGGGGCTGCAGCAGAAAGCTCCACCCCCTCCAAACCTGTGCTGAGGGCAAACTTTAGAAGAAAGGGGAAGGAGAAACCCCTTTTATGGCTTCTAAAAAAAGAAAAAAAGGTGAATTTGTAATTAAACAAGAAACCCCACAAACTTACCAGGGCTCAGCAGGTAATTCTTCCCAAGGTTCCTGCCAAGTTCTCTAGTCCCCTTTTATTTCCTGTTTTAATTCCTTATTTGAAAGAGCTCTGCCCAAGCAAAAGCAAAAGCAACTGCCTCTCTGGCCCACAAGGAAGAGTGAGCTGCTTGCTCCCAGCTACCAGGGATTAGCCTGGTAGCTTTCGAAATGGTGGGTCAAAACATAAATCAGTCGCCTCTCTCTGCTAAGAGCTGCAGTGCAGCGTTTCTCAACTGTGGCCACTTTGACGTGTGGACTTCAACCCCCAGAATTCCCCAGCGAAGGTTGAGAAACACTGCTGTTGTGGCAGGCGACTCAGCGAGGGCCTTTGGACTGAGCCATGATTGCTGATGCTCCAGAAGGCTGATCTGCGTTAAATTGAGGCCCAGATGGACTTTTCTTGGTAATAAGATTCGTGGAGATTCTCAGTCATCCATGATTGTCCCTTTTTCAAAAGGCAACTGGGCTTTCTTGGGTTTTTTTCTCCCTGAAAACGTTTTACTTCTCATCCAAGAAGCTTCTTCAGTTCAGTTCAGAACTGAAGCAGCTTCTTGGATGAGAAGTAAAACGTTTTCAAGGGAAAAAAACAAAGTCCAGTTGCCTTTTGGAAAAAGCAGCTTTGTGTTTTCTTGGAAATGTCTCTACTTCTTATATCTGACTTGAATGTAGGAACTGGACTTTCTTGGGAAGTGTTTGGGAAATGCTCACGTGTCTTTTTCCCTTCTGCTTCTGGTAGCTTCTACGGGACTGGCCTCATAGCGGGCCACGGCTTCACCAGCCCGGAGCGAACCCCTGGGGTCTTCGTCTTGTTTGACGATGACCGCTTCGGCTTCATCTGGTTAGAGCTGCAGTCGTTCAGCCTCTACAGTCGCATCAAGGTCTCCTTCCAGAACGCCGAGGCGCCGTCGCGGGAAGCTTTCGACGAGATGCTGAAGAACATTCAGTTACTGACCTCATGATGGTGGCCACCCAGGAACCTGAGGAAGGAAGGATCCCCTTCTCCTATTGTGGGGGTCTGGGCGCCCGGCCTCTGCGCGAGGGGCCACGTGTCCTCCTCCATCCGGCCTTTTTATCAAATTGTACCCTCCTCCTCCTCCTCCTCCGTGTGCTAACGTTCCTTTCCCAATATATGATGTATAGTTTGTAATATAGCTTTATTATATTGGGAGGGCAGCTTGCATGCTTGTGTCTTTATTTCCTCCCAACCTTCTTCAGAAGTTCGAGGCCCAAGTTGGTGCAAACACACACGCACACGCACACACACACACCCCTAGCCTCTCACAGACAATGGAAATAGTCTCAAAGCAGGCTTGGGAGAAGACGAAACCAACCAACCACCCCCACTTGGCTGATTCTCCCCCATCCACCCAACCCCCCCACCCCCGCAGCAAGCAAGAAGACTCTGCAGTTTTGGGCTTCTTCTCAGAATTGGCTCTCCTGACTTTAAAAGCCTCTTTGGTCTGGGCCAGTGATGGTGAACCTTTTAGAGACCGAGTGCCCAATCTGCAACCCAAAACCCACTTAATGTACCACCAGGTGCCAGGTAGGCGTGGCCCATTGGGTGGGCGTGGCTTTGGTGGTAACGGCAGACTGGGTAGGACTAAAAAGTTTAATCAATTCAACTTTGCAAGATCTTTTTTTTCCCGCGAGAAGTTGAAATTGATTGATTCAACCTTTTTTTTTTTGCACACGGTGGTGGAGATTTAAAGCGAAAAGGTTTTATAAAACCCAGCTGAAGGCCTAGGACTAGGGCGGCGGTGTGCGTGCCCACAGAGAGGGCTCTGCGTGCCACCTGTGGCACGCGTGACATAGGTTCACCACCACAGGTCTGGCCTTTTTGTTAAATAGAACAGAACTGCTAATGGTCTTAAGATTTAGAAAATATTAAACCCAGCTACCCCAAGCAGCTTTTCTTAAAAAGTAGCCATGAATAGAACAGTGTTTGCTTGGCATTTTTTACATGGTGGCTGTTCTTAGCATGAAGAATAATGTTGAGGTCTGTTAAGCAACACAAGGGAGAAAATCTCCCCCTCTTCCAAAATTAACCAGCCCTGTGACAGCATCACGCTCCAATCTTTGCCACCCTCATGTTTTTCCCTTAAAAAAGCTTCTTCCCAAAGCCTGTGTGCAACGTTTGTAGCTCAGAAGAAAAGGGAGGGCTTGTTAAGACGTTCTTGGGGGCGACGGCAGAGTCAGAAAGGTCAGACTGACTTTACATTCTGATCTTGCCTGTTCTTGAAACACACCCACCTTTTTTGTCCTGGATACGAACACAGGTAGAGGCCGCAGCGATGTCGCATATAATTCCCATCATTATATTCCCATCATATAATTCCCATCATTTGTGCAATAATACTGTGATTCCAAGCTCCTTTGTGAACCCCCAAATGTGCAAAATCCATGCAGTGAAATGCAGTCAAGTATCTGGGGCTCCTGTTTCAATTTGCATCCTCTGAAGGCAGCTGATCCTTTGACAGTGCCGAGCCTGGGCCGGGATTCCCCTAAAGCTAGTCTAGACCAGAGGTAGGCCATCTTGGCTCTTTTATGACTCGTGGACTTCAACTCCCAGCTGGCTCAGGAATTCTGGGAGTTGAAGTCCAGGAGTCATAAAAGAGCCAAGGCTGCCTACCCCTGGTCTAGACCAATGTTTTTGAACTTCAGCAATCTTTTAAGATGGGTGGGCTTCGACTCCCAGAACTCTTAGAGTTGAAGCCTACCAATTTTAAAGTTAATGAGATTCAGAAACACCGGTCATAACTCCCGCTTTTCAAGCTTGGGGCCTTTAAAAAGAATGGACTTCAAGCTGGCTGGGGAATTCTGGGAGTTGAAGTCCACCCCTTTTCCACCTGCCAAGGTTGAGAAACACTGAGCTAAATCCTTGGTGAGTATGACACAGGACTGGCAGAAACTGCTGTTTTCCCCTCCTCTCTTTTGGGAGTTGTAGCCCATCCCACAATCATCGTTAGGATAAAAAGCCGTCAAAGCCATAGCCTAAAGATTTTACTTTCCATTTACCTCTTATTTCTGTCTTAGCTGGGACACAGTGTCCTGCTGGTAATGCTGTTCCGTAATCATGGATACTTCTCCGCCAGCTGTCCTGGATTATCCCCAACGTCAGCGCTTCGTACACCCATAGATCTATTTTCCTGTTCGTTCCCCCCCTCCCCCCAAGGCAGAAAAAACTGCCCTCTGCTTGATTATAATATTACGGTTCCTCTGCAGGATAACACATAACAGCTCCCATCTGTGAACAGCTAGAGTTGCTTGGCAGATAAATATCTCTTTTCCTAAGCAGAACAGAACTCTTCTGGCCTGCCATAAATCCAATCCAATCCCAAGCAAAGGCTGACAGGGGGGCCGTGGGAGGCTCAGGCAGCCAGGAGCCCCTGGAAAGGGGCCAGAAGCTGGACTGGAGATGCAGCCGAGAGGAAAAGGAAAGAGCTGAAATCTGAGAACAAGGTGAGGTTTGGCGCCTTTACCTGAATACAGAAGAAACTGGCAGCTTCTCGGATATAGGAGGACCCCCCCCAGGACCCATCTAGGTTGGGGAAGGGCAAGGGTCCGTTAGTCAATTCTTGAGTAGGAGCCTCTTTGTCCAGGTTGTTGGGGGCCAAAGTCTAAATCATTGGAAGGGCCACAGATTTTCTGCCCTAGAAGTTACTGTTCGGAAAGCCTTGGCTAAAATGGGCGGAAGGGACACGGTTAGTGCTTATGTCTTCCCTCTCCGGCATGACGGGGGGGAGGGGCAGTTCCTGCAGTTGGGCCCAAACTGGAACTCTGCTTTTCTCACAGTGTTTCTCAGGTTCTCTTTCTTTCCACAAACTGGTTGGGCAGGAAAATGTGGCAAACACCTCCAGAGTCCACAATAACCGCCAGGAAAGCCGGCAGTGGGCGATTCTTTTGCTCCGTTCCAGCAGAAGCCACAGAATTCCCACTTCCCCCTCCTTCTGTCCCAGAAAGGGCGAGGGGGCAGGAGGGCTGGTAAATTCCCCGTTGGCTCTTTTGGCACCAGGGACCCCCAGCGGGGCCAGCAGAACGTGGAGCATTACGACTGATGCTCCTATATGGCTGGTGGCCAGCGGTGGTAATTCAAGCTGCCCCCATTCTGAATGGCCTGACAAATCCTGGGCTGGCATTTGCAGGCCAAAAGGGGTCTTCCCCAGCCCCGTTTCTGATCCAAGCTAAGTCGTTTAAGCAAAGCTCCGGCCAACCTTTTTTATTCTCCGGTATTTAAAGCCAGCTCCAAAAGCTCCCACTGGGAAATTGCCCCAGAATGCTGGTCTCTTGGAAGAGCCTGCAATGTGGGTGCTGTGCATGTGTGCATGGATAAAAGCAGCTCTGCTCCATTGTTTCTCCCAAAGCAGCTCCTTTGTCTTTCTTCACTGGGGTGGGGGCTGTGCCTTCCCTGCTCTGCTTCTCAATTCTACGCAGAAGCTTTGCCATGGAGAATGAAGGCTGCTCCTGCCTTCACAGGCCTGACTTGGGTTCCCTTTCTGAATTAGTTTATGAAATATATATTTTTTAAAATTTCAGGAGAAGGTTCTTTATATACCTGTAAGGGAGAGGGAGAATGAATGAATGAATGAGGCTGTTTGTATTTAGGCTGCATTTGGGCTTTGATGGGTCGCGTTCTGTGTGGGTCTCCCCCTCTAAGCGCAGGCATTAAGCGTGGCGGGCGGTTTTCTCTTTGCTGGGCATGACGTTCTCCTCAAATCAGCCAGCATTCCTCTGCTGGTGGCTGAATTTCTTGCCACTGCAACTGTTGGCCTGCTGGGATTCCCCAAATCAGGGGGGCATCTGTGCCCCCCTGTAAAATGCAGTTTGACCTTATGGATGTGGATGTGGTATGGAATCGCCTGCCTGCTTGGCAGGAGGTAAACAGGAATGTCGATAGTCCCTTCCCTTCTTTTATCTCCCTTCCCTTCCCACCACCACGTGCATTTCTGAAATGTTGTGGCCGCTGGCCTACATTTCACAGGAGCTCCCCAGTGGTTTTCCTCTCTGGCAGCTGCTGCCCCCCCCCCAGGAGAGAGCTCCGGTTTTACAAGTCGCTTTCCCAGTTTCAGATCAGGATAACAACAACAATAAAACATTTTGCGCATTTGCAACTTACATTATTGCTTTATACATTAAATCCATGTTTCTCAACCTTGGCAACTTTAAGAGGTAAGGACTTCAACTCCCAGAATTCTTCATATCCCTGTGTTTGCTTGAACCCCAAAATGTTCTGGCTGTTTTGCAAGACCGTCAGGCAGGATAAAAGGGCCGTCCCAGCTTTCCACATTCCCAGCATAGATTTAAAGTGTACCTTTACGCATTCTAGCTATTCTGTTTTTCTGGAGTCACGTAGCACTTTTATAAAAAAAAAAAAAATATCCCTTTGCAGTTCCAACAGCCTGTCAACCTCCGGCCCGCATTTCCCCCTCGTCCCATCCCTCGGTGACGTCCCCGGTTCTCAGCCTCGGAAGGGCATTCCCGAGCCAGGCGCCTCCCCGCCCCTGCAGCGGCCCCGGCGCTCCCGGGGGAGGCTGGCCAGGCGGTGCCGGAGCTTCTCTCCCGACTGGCGGAGGCTGCGGGGGGCGAGGGGCTCGTCTGCAGCAGGGCTCCCCCCCCCAGATGTTGGCCGCCGCTGCGCGTCCGGCTGGCCCGGGCTCCCTCCGGCTCCTCCTCCTCCGGCCGCCCCACGTGGCAGCTGCGGAGCTTCCCCCCCGCCCGGCTCCGCCTCTGCGCCCTGTTGGCTCCGCTGGCAGCAGCTGGAGGAGGCGGCGGCGGCGGCGGCCGAGGTAGGAGCGGCGTGGGGCCGGAGCGCGGCGGGCAGGGCGCCCCTGGGCACGTGCAGAGCGCCTTGCCTGGCCCGGCCCGGGCGGGGAGGCGAAGTGGGGAGCAGGGCGGGCCGGGAGGATCCGTGCAGAGAGCCCCCTCCTGCCTCGGCTTCGCTGCCCTTCCGCGTCCCCCGTGCGGCTCTTTTGCAGCGGCTCAGCCTCGGTCCTCGCTTCTCGGGCTCCTGGGCATGGGCTGAGCGCTACCCGGGCAAGCTCTGTCCCCGGCTGCCGTGCCTTGCACGGTCCGAGCGCAGCTGGGGTGCATGCGGCGGCGCCTCCTGGCAGGTGCCCCGGAACGACGCCTGCCCCGCGGTCACCTTTCCCTCCGGCTCCCGCAAGCGCCTTTATCTGCAGGGCTGTTTGCCTTGGCTGCCGGTGGAATGAGGAGCGGGGCTGGAGCTTTCCTCTTCCCTCCTCCCGCCCTTCCCTTTTAACGCGGCGACTCCCGGCCAAGATCCGGTCAGAGCTGTAAGGGGTTCCCTTCTCCCCCCCCCCCTTTTTGCTGTCTTAAAAAAGGCATCAACCCTGCCAACTGATCGGAGTCAGTTTCCTGCTGAAGAATAGGAAAAGTTCGCGAGTCCTTTGCAACAAACCGTGGTTTGGTGGCTCGGCCTGGATAAGGTGATCCAGGTGAGATCGGAGGGGAGGGAGGGAGGGAGGCATTTCCTGGGGCTGGGGTGCGTGGCGACGTTTGTCTCTTGCAACTTGTAGAATAGCAGGGTGGTTGGCATTTACTGGACAGCCTTGATTCAGAGACAGGGTTCGCACATCTAGTATCTGAATTGAATAGAATAGAGCTGGAAGGGACCTTGGAGGTCTTCTAGTCCAGCCCCCTGCTCATCTGGTGATTGTCTGGCTCAGCTCTCCATTTCCCCACTGATAATTCTAACAAGCAGTTTGGACTGGTGCAAAATAGTGCAATAAAATATTGTTTAATTTCTGGTGAATGTCTATGGTGCTTCCTGGTCATCCAGGTCAGGTGCTTTTCCCCAAATGTGCTTTTTCAAAAGGCAGCTGGACTTTCTTGTTGTTGTTTTTCCTTGAAAAGGTTTCATTGCTCATCCAAGAAACTTCTTTGGTTCTTCTAATTCCTGGCAAGAATGGCAGGTGAAGGCAGTTTTTTCAATGTATTCATTTTTCTGGGCACCCAGCTAGGTGGCAGCGCTTAGCCAGCTTTGAAAAGCTCAGCAGCCTCAGAAGACTAAGGAGGGGGGACTACCAGGAGATTTACTAAGGAAGTAGAAGGTTTATACATCCGGCATGCAAACTTTTAAAGCTTGGAAGGAGTTTTTGTTGGCAAGACCAGCTAGCTGAGCTGGCTCCTGCCTGTCAAGGAAGGGGATTTGTGGATGGTGGGGAGGTGACAAACAGCTGCTTGGAACTTCTTTCTGGACCTGCTTTGGTAGAGGTCCTATTCTGCAGGGCCGGCTGGCACATCTGGAGACTTTTCTCTAGGCCAGAGGTCTGCAACCTTGACAACCTTAAGACTTGGGGACTTCGGCTCCCAGAATTCCTCAGACAGCTTTGCTTTTCTTCCTTCTCTCTGTAGACCTGCTTTGAACATCTGTGATAGCTCTTCGATGCATTAGTCAGTGGTGCCGTTCTGTGCACCATTTCCTTTTATCTGTGAATCTTTACAGTTTTGTCTCATTTTCAGCCCTATTTTGAGAAAAGATCTGCAAAGGTCAACACCCCCTCCCCCAATATTTAAGGCCATTCTTTTGGTGGTTGATGGAATCTAACCTCTAACCTGGGTCTTTTGACTTTAACTTGTGAAAACTTTCACAATTGCATGTGGCTGGGAGTTCCACAGGTGACTCAGATCATACCTGTGCCAGATCTGCAGCCAACGAGCACTTGAACCTGTGGTTGAGGCCTTGCAAAGAGATCACACTGGTCTTCAGAAAGGTGACCTCCCTACTTGGCCATGGAAAACCTTGCAT
Source organism: Bothrops alternatus (assembly GCA_034064705.1). NCBI lineage: Eukaryota > Metazoa > Chordata > Lepidosauria > Squamata > Viperidae > Bothrops > Bothrops alternatus. The sequence goes on along the minus strand of JARGCV010000262.1, from coordinate 107,231 downwards.
GCTTTTTCCCCCCAGTAATGAAGTGGGGCCAGTTTCACTGAGACCAAATGAGACAATTGCTTATTTCCTCTGCTCGTTTCACCATGAGAAATGACTTTCATTAACCTCCACCTCCTATTTGTAGAAGAGGGAAGTTGTAAAATACACAGTGCGGCATTTTTAGAAGCAAAGTCAACAAGCTGGATTCTTGCTTTACCTTTGGCTTCCAGGAGATGAATATACAGCGAACGGGAGTATTCCGGATCTGAATTGGTGGGGTTTTTGTGCGTTGCACTAAGTCCCATCTGCAGGTTGAGCACAGCTGAGAAAAAGCAGAGGGTAAAAAGTGTGATTTGCTCGGATGAGCTTTCGTGTGTTGCTGAGGGTTGTGGGTTGAGACGTTAAGCAAGACGGGTCCTGGCCTTTCCCCAAGAAGGAAATGCTGATATTTTTAAAGAATTTCACATCTGTCCAAAATGAAACCATTTCTAAGTGGTCTCAGGAGGGGCAGGGCCATCAGTCCAGCTTGTGCATATTCTTGCGCTCCACCGTCTTCACACGAGCGGGTTAGTATAGGTGGTCCTCAACTTATGACCACAATTGAGCCCAAAATTTCTGTTAAGTGAGACAGTTAAGTGAGTTTTGCCCCATTTTACGAACTTTCTCGCCACGGTTGTTAAATGAATCACTGTGATTCATAAGTTAGGAACACGACTGTTCAGTCAATCTGGCTTCCCCGTGGACTTTGCTTGTCAGAAGGCTGCAAAAGGGGGTCATGTAACCCCGGGACACGGCAACCGTCATAAGTATGAACCAGTTGCCCAGTGTCCGAATTTTGATCACCCAACCAGGGGGAGGCTGCGCAAGTCGTAAGTGTGAAAAATGGCCATAAATCATTTTTCAGTGCCGTTGTAACTTTGAACGGTCACTAAATGAATGGTTATAAGTTGAGGACTTCCTGTATAAATTGAACAACTAAATAAAATGAACTCATCCTTATTAATGAACATAATGAGTTAATTTCCAAAGCTGAGGAGGAAGAATGGCAGTTTATTTGAGTTGGTCTGTGCCCTGGGATGATTAAATGCAGGGAACAGACACACGTGAGGAGAACTGAATCCCTTTCGAAGCTAAACTGAGCTGCCTTTTAATGCTTGAGCCATGAACACAAGTAGATAATATCTCTAATTTCAGGAAGTCCTCCAATCAGCAATAGACAAAAGAACATCGTGTCATGGATTAGCAGAGCCTGATATAAACCAGAAGGCCCTGAACAGCCCAGAGCATGAAGCTGTGATGTATGCCACCAGAAGCAAGGTTGCACTATTTTAAAAATAAGTTACACAACTGCCAGATCTCTTGAATTTGCTAGAATTTGCTTTTCCTAATCTCAAAACCCAGAAATTCAAAGCAGCATTTGCAACGCGGATGGCCTGATGCTGGGTGCCAATACGGGACTTGCGTCATCCCCAACAAGACACCGCCGGTGATGTCAGCGGCACTTCTTAATGAAAGCAGCCGTATCACACCTCCTGCTTTTCTTAGCTTTTCCCCGTGAAATGCTTTTCCTGCACAGAACAAAGACGCCCTTTCAAGAGAGCAGAAAGGGGACAACACACCCAGTGGGAACCCAGGAGCCTGTCCTGCTGCATTCGGTGCTGTGGCTTGTTCCACCTTTTAACTCTGCCCTCGGGCGCCCCGTGTGCTGCCCCCCTCAGCCCCATTTTCTCCAAGCCTGCGCCAGGTGCTCTTCCCCAGCAAAAAGGAAAAAAACAAAGTGGTGGGCTGCAATTGTGTGTTGTGTAACCATTGGGTAATTCAGTTACCAGGCCAACATTTCCACCAGTGGCAGGGATGCTAGTCAACCCCACCCCCACAACATCTTTGCCAGTCCTTTTCTGAAATGGCGGAGCACTGAAACCTCTCGGCCATGGCTCTCTGTGGCAAAGAGGTCAAAGAAAAGCTCTTTAAAGCAGAGATTCCTCCACTGGCAGCTACAGAATTAAGCTCTTTGGAAAGCTGTTGTCTTCTGCATCCTCGTGCAGAGAAAGAGGAAAGGGGTGGTGGTGGTTCCTAGAAAAAGAACATTGGGCCATAAATTGGAAGGGCAGCAAACTCCAGCCAGTGTTGTGCAGTTGCAAAGGTGTGTTAGCAAGCTTAGCCAGGTCAAAATGTTCCTGGCCCAGCACTGAGCAAGGAGGCACCTTGTCAAACCTCTTTGATTGGTAGTAAGGATAGTCCTCAACTTAAGACTGTAATTGAGCCTGGAATCACGGTCGTAAGTCGAGCCAGCCATGCTGGTCATTAAGCAAATCACCACGGGATCACGCCCAATTTTATAACCTTTTTTTTTTAGCAGTCACGTTCTTGGGAAAACTTGGCCATCGCCAAAATTCAACTTTAGGGCAGCTCAGCAAAACCACATTAGTCTCACCTGCTTTATTTCCTCATCCCAGAGATGCAAAGTGGGAACAATTCTATTGTCAACTTTTCATAGCTGGCGAGACGGTCATGCCTGAATGGAGATTGCAAAAGCCTTTGGTGAGCTGGCGAAAAAGCATTTAATGTTTGACAGCCTATCCTTGTGCAAGCCTCGCCTTTCTGGAGAAACTATGCGCTTTGTGGCTCACACCTGTCCAAGGAGCTCAAGCACCACAGGAATCCAGGACGGTCTTGCATGGCAAATGTCACAAGGGATTCCGCTCAGAAGGAACCTTGATGGACAAGTGACTCACCTGTAGCCCAACGGCTTTCACTCCGAAAGTGACACCCTGCAGCTTGACCAAATGCTGCATCACCAGCTAATAAAAAGTTAATCTTTAAAGTGCCAGAAGAGAGAATATTAAATAGGTGTCAATTTGTAGAACTGTAATAATATATTTTAGGAGTAAAATGACAGGTTTGCGTCAACGATAGCTCCTTCTCTGACTCTTGTATGTTAGGAAGCGAGGTTTTCTAACACCCCAGTGGAAGCTGTTCTCTCCCACTGGTCATCTTTTCTCAAGGCTAAATATAGTTGCTTCCTTCAGTCTGGCTTTGCAGACTTTGATCTCTAATTCCCACGTCTTCATTGCTACCGGTATTTTCTGCACTTGCTCTGAATTGCTTAAAATGCAGTGCCCAGAGCTGAAAGTTAAATGAACTGCAATTTCCAGGAACTTCAATCTAGATGGCCAAGGATGTTGGGACTTTTAGTTGGCTTCAAGCTTCTCCAGAACTTAGAACTGCCTGGAATTGAATGAGGGACTTTCTGCAAGCAGAGGACCAGTTTGGCATCTCCCTTGACTGCCTCCAGCAAAGAAGAACCTACCAGCCTTTGGGTCATTGGTTCTGCCAGTCTCCTGACCTTCGGGTAGGATCTGCCTTCCCACATGATCCTAGGCCAAGGATGGGCAACTATGGCCCCTTTATGACCTGTGGACATCAACTCTCAGAATTCCTGAGCCAGCCACACATTTCTGGATGCCCCCTGCTTGCAGAAAGTCCTTCGTTCAATTCAGGCAGCTCTAAGTTCTGGAGAAGATTGAAGTCAACTACAAGTCCCAACAGCCTTGGCCATCTAGACTGAGGTTGAGGTCTAGACTGAAGTTCCTGGAAATGGCAGTTCATTTAACTTTCAGCTCTGGGCACTGCAAGCAGAATTCTGGGAGTTGAAGTCCACGGGTTATAAAGGGGCTGTATAGTTGCCCACCCTTGGCATAGGGCCCTCCGTTCTGAAAGAAGAAAAAAGCTGGAATCAAAATTCTGACCTGCCCAAGACAGGATGAATACGGGCTGGCTTAGCTTTCATCAAGCTCCGCTGAGATGAAGTCAGAGCCCGACTGGCTGGCTGTTCATTTCCTGCCTCATTGTAAGTAATTATCTTTACTGGCTTAGAAAGCTGGTGGAGCAACAGAAAGAGTCGTTTCCTTTGCTTCCTTCCTTCCACTGCTGCTGTTTGGTTGATTTCCCAAAGGAAGCCCAAAAGTGATGAATGCAGAGAGCGGACAGCAAAACATCATCTCCCGCTGTACATGGGTGCGATTGAGGCAGATTTGCTTCCTAATTGGAGAAACGAGCAGCGGAGATAGCATCCTTACTCCGAGACACTTGCTAGCTTGCAGATTACCCCAAATTTCTGCCAATCATCCAGGAATCAGGTATCAAGGGGGTGGGGAATGTCAAAGGTCTCCCCAAGAAAAAGAGCGAGACCATGGTTAGCCGGCCTTATAGGTTTGCATTTATCAGGAGTTTCTGTCTTCAGGAATCGAGATGACGCCCTTTGAAGGGGAGAAATGTACAGCCTGCAGCTACTAAAATGCACAACAGAACTGAAAGAGTCTCGTCTGTTCCTAGAATATGCCTGGGTTAAGGGCTGACAGGACCCCCCCCCCCAGTGTTGGAGGGTTCTTGCACGGCAAAGGGGTGGCAGCCATTGGCACAGTCAGCCTCCTGCGGGGGTGGCCGTTTCAAGCTGTGCTGGAGACCACGAGTGGCCTGTCCACCTGGCTCCACTTGCACAGACACAAGGAACAAAACGTTGCTCATTTTCAAGTGGTAAAGTGGGAACGAGGAAGCTGCGGCTTTGCCTAAATCGAATCTGCCAGTTCTGCCTGAAGCAAAATGGAATTCAAAGGGCTGCCAGCTGCCCCTGGCCTGCATCCGTCCCCCCCCCGCCTATTTTAAATGGTGACTTTCCAGTGGCAATCTGAGTATCTGATCAAGAGGCAAGCGTTTTGTTTCCAGGCAAAGGCAAGATGTTCTGCGCTTTGAGGAATGCACTTTGGGACTGGGGGGGGGTTTAGCATATTTGGGCTTTGTTGGGAGTAAGATTACAGAATAAAAGAGTTGGAAGGGACCTTGGAGGTCTTCTAGTCCAACCCCCTCAGGCAGGAAGCCCTATACCATTTCAGACAAACTGTTGTCCAATCTCTTCTTCAAAACCTCCAGTGTTGGAGCATTCACCGCTTCTGGAGGCAAGTCGTTCCACTGGTTAGTTCTTCTCGTCAGGAAGTTCCTCCTCAGTTCCAGGTTGCTTCTCTCCTTGACAAGTCTCCATCCGTTGCTTCTTGTCCTGCCTTCTTCAGGGGCTTTGGAGAAGAGATGGCCCCCCTCTTCTCTTTGACAACCCCTCAAGTACTGGAAGACTTCTGTCCTGTCACCCGTAGTCCTTCTCTTGGCTAGACTATTCACTCCCCACAGCTATTCATCATACACTTTAGTCTCCGGTCTCCTAAACATCTTTGTCGCTCTTCTCTGCACTCTGTGTGTGTGTGTGTGTGTGTGTGTGTGTGCGCGCGCACGCACACACACACACATGAACACAAATAGTGTTCACTCGTATCTCACAAGGGCTCCTGCTCCACTTTAAGCTTCATAGCTGCTCTAGACCTGCAGAGGACATCAGATTGGCAGGGGAAGAAGGTTGCTTGGGAGTGCAGACTCATCCCCTGCCTGGGATGGAGAGGTGTCTGCAGCCAGGATCATCAGAACAAGCCAAGGCAGATGCTCATTCGGCGTGTTGCATGGGATTTTCCAGGGGAGCAACCATTGCAGAGCCTGCTTTGCGAGTGCTGGCAGCTACCTCTGGGCTTACGGTTTTGAGGCTGAGGTTAAACCCTTTTGTTTCATCTGGGGCTGGTTAATCTTGCTGTGGGTCTTTCCGCTGGGGTTCATCTGAGGTCAACCGGTGAGTGTAGCTTGTGGATGCCATTTAGCATTTCATACGGAAGAAGGAACCCCTCTGCTAAGTCCTGATAAGATTTCCTCCTGCCTTGGCTCAGCTGGTTCTCCCTCCCTCCCTCCCTCCCCCCTATCTCCCTCTCTTCCTCTCTCTCTGTCTCTGTCTCTTTCTCCCTCTGTCCCTCCTTCTCTCTCTCTCTCTCCCTCTCTCTCTGTGTCTCTGTCTCTCTCTCCCTCCCTCCTTCTCTCTCTCTCTCCCTCTCTCCCTCCTACCCCCCCTCTCTCAAATGTCACTGAGTGTGAGTCACAGGGAGATTTCACCCCCCTTCTCTGACGTGGTTTCAGCAGGTTAACTGGGAGAGGAGGGACGTGTTTGTTTTTGGATCATCTGCACTTCGGTTTCTCTGGTGTGAAGTTGAGCCCTGGGAGAGACTTTTCTCTCTCTCCAGCTGTGCTGATTTCCTGCCTGCTTTCTATCCAGAGGTGCCCAAGCTGGCCGGCTCCGGACCTCCCCACTGTGGCTCGTGGGTAAGTCCAGCTCCTGCACGCTTCGCCCTGAGGTCAGCCACCAGCTGTGTGGAGGTTGGGGCAGCTGACCCTACCTGGATCTCAGGTGGAGAGGTCTCCTACTTGATCATCTGGGGAGAGCCCCTTGGTGGCTTCTTAGCACTTCTCAGGATTGAGATCAATAAGTCTCTCCTCGGGACCACCATCTTAGGTCTTGAGATCTCTCAAGAAAAACCCATTGTGCGAACTGACCCCGTCTTCATGTTTACTCCATCTTGGGAGTTTCCCTGGCAGACCTGACTGGCTCTTGGGCTGTCCAGAGGTTGGGATGGTGGGTTGGGGCTGCGGGTTGGTGCATCTCTGGGTCTCCCTTGGAACGAGGTACGGGAGGCTGGCGATGCGCACCACACGGCGAGCAGCAGATGGAAATGAGTGCTGAATTGCTCAGCAGGTTGTGTAGCAATCCTCCCCCTCTCCAGGCTTCTCTGGGCCAGAAGGACTTTTCTCCTTGATTGGAAGGCCAGCCCAGGAGCAGGTAGGCTCGTCTCCCTCGACCTGATAGAGCAGCCTGGGAGGGCCAGGGGAAAACAGGGTGGTTTTGGTGGAGAGGTCGAGCCTTTGCTCTCTGCCAGGGATCTGAAGGCTGAGTTGGAGGGGGGGAGGTTGCTGTAATTATGGACCACGGATTAAACAGAACAGGTGTAGCTTTTCTTTACTGTTCTTGCCACGGTCTGTCTGTTGGATTATTTGTGGGTTTGAAATCCAGCTTTACCAACTGAAGAAATAAAACAGGACATTTCCTGGAGGTGGGTTGGGGCTTCAAGAGATAAAAGGTGAGGGTGCCTCCATGAAGATATAGGATTTTTGTAAACTTTGGACCGAAGGTATATCTGTTTCTTTTTAATTTTATCCTTCCTTCCTTCCTTCCTTCCTTCCTTCCTTCCTTCCTTCCTTCCTTCCTTCCTTCCTTCCTTCCTTCCCTCCTCTCCCCTCCCCTCCCCTCCCCTCCCCTCCCCTTCCCTTCCCTTCCCTTCCCTATTTATTATCCTTAATTTCTTGCCAATCCTCGTTCCGTTGCTCCTTTGGGGCAAGGGAAGGGGAAGGCTGACTTTGGCTGCGTTCCTGACTCCTCACTTTCCTAGAACCTAAACTCTAGAATTGCGGGATCGATCCCCGGTCTGAACTGAATGCTGTTTCCAGACATCCCAATCCACCAGCCACAGAATGGAGGGGAGGGCATTTGCAAAGAGGACCTCTTAGGAGAGCTGCAGTCCTGAAATGCTTCTTTTCTCCTGCCTGTCAAAGCTGTTAAATTCCTCTGTGCAGCTTTGCAGTGGTGGTGGGGGGAGTTCTGGGCTGGCTTATCCTCCTTCATGTCAGGAGCAAAGAGCAGGTCAATTCGGCACAAGCAGCTGGTGCTGCATCACCCTTCCCTTCCTTGAAAGGGGATAATTATGGCGCAGGCCGGGAGTGAAGAAGGAGGAATCAAGGGGCTGCACAGCGGGGGAGAGGGCAGAGTCCAGCTGGCAAAATAATATAGGCTTTCAGCTTGAGAAGTGAGCCCTTTCAGCTCCCCAAAGCAGCAAGCAGAACTGGAGGCTGGATGTGGGTGCCAGTGCTGGTGCCGGTGCCAGCGAGAGAAATGGGGGGGGGGATCAGTGGCAAATCCATGAGTAGAAATGGACCCCTTTCTCCAGTTTACAACATTCTCAGCCCTTCCAAGAAGGTTCTGCACCCAGTTGCACTATTCAGATAAACCCACAAGGGGCCTCAATGACTCTCAGAGGGAGTACTAACGACCAGATGACTGCAAGAAATAGAAATCCTTCCATTCCCCACCATTCAATCAGAACTGAAGAAGCTTCTTGGATGAGAAGCGAAACATCTTCAAGGAAAAAGAAAGAAATTCCAGTTGTCTTGTATGGTTGACCCCCACTCTTGCTTTTCCCAAAGGCCCGGAAAATGTGGTTTTGTCGGGGGGCCTGGGGACCCCGAATGGAGAGGGAACTGATCAAGTGACTCTATTCATTTAGCCCCCCCTTTCCCCATTGTTAGCACATAAAAATAGATTTTTGACAGGCACTGTTCTAGCACCTATCTTGATTTTTTTGGGGGGGTCACCCCAGTTCTCTTGGGAAACCTTCCCTTGCAAACATCAGCCTGTCAGGACTCAGCCAGCTGGCTGTGGACAAAGTTGCTGGTTGCCTCCCTATTTGCCTGTGCCAGTCAGTTGGCTTTGCTTGAATGGCGTGACGCTTTGCTGTTCTTTGTTGGGTGGAGGGCACAGACGGGCCTGCAGGTTTTAACACCATAATCAGGCAAATTGCAGCCCTTGCTTAAGTGCGATAACGGCCTGTTTTTAAAAGTGCCACTGTGAGAAAGGAGGTGGGCCCAGCAGCCTTTTAAATACAGGTTGTGGAGCAGCTTCAATTGCAGCTGGTGGCTTCAAAGAGAGTTCTCGCCTTCTCTTCGCTTTGCCCTTGGGTCCCTTTCTAGTTTGGCTTCTTTTGCCCATGATGCTGAAGTGGCTGCAGAGTCTGTTTATAGGGGCAAAATGTGGGGCAGTCCCAGATATTAGGGGCATGAGGTGACTGATGAAGAGATGAAAGTGAGCAAAGAAAGATAAAAGGAGAAGCTCAGGCCTGAGATGACCAATTAAACCTTGATCTAATGAAATAAGATTGAACAGATGTTCCACAAGACCTGCCAAAGGGTAGATCCCACTGCAGTCTTCTGACATCTAAAATGGTCTTTCCTTGGCAGCTTCTGATGGCACTCTGGGGTGGAACCCAACCTTTGGGAGTGGAGGGGTGTATAGGCAGCTACGTGGCCTGAAACTGTGCACTGCATTTTGTTGTTCTTCAGACACTTAGTTGTGTCTGACTCTTCGTGACCTCGTGGACTATGGCACCCCAGGCCCCCCCGTTCTCCACGGTCTCCTTGAATCTGTCCAAACTCATGTCCACTGCGTCGATGACACCATCTAACCCTCTCCTCCTCTGCCATCCCCTTCTCCCTTTGCCAACCTCAGGGTCTTCTCCAGTGGGTCCTCTGTTCTCATTTGGTGGCCAAAGTATTTGAGTTACAGCTTCAATATCTGTCTTTCCAAAGGACGGTCAAGGTTGATTTCCTGTAGGATTCAGAGCTGCGCTCTCTACCTAAAGCAAAATGTTGGCCAACCCAGCTGTCTTTGGGGTCAATATTTTTATTCCTGTCCTTGGAGAGCTTCCCTTCTTTCCCATCCCTTGGCTCTTATGGCTCCCAAAGGCTTCCCTAGTCTTGAAGGGAGGCTGCCAAAAATAGTCTCCAGGAGCTGTCCAGGGTGCTCCAAAGTTTCTGGAGCATCTCCTCATTTCAAGCTCCCTCCTGCTGCAGCTGTTCAAACCACAAACTCGGGAGGGGCCCATTTCATTTGTGCTGTGACCTTTTGCAGTCTGCTCTTGAGGAGGATTTAGAAGGCACTTCTCTCTCCGCTGGAAGGAAAGGCAATCGATCCCTTGGGTTCAGGGTTTGTCTCTTCAGAGGAACCGTCTTGGAAGCAGCAACATTTCCCTCTATGCTCCCTTCTTCTCCCTCCCTAAAGGAGAATCCAGGTGAGGAGTCAATTAATTGCTCTGTGTTGTTTTTTTCAGGGGCCTTCAAGCATGCTGGGCCAAAGAGGATCCTTGGTCTAGAACATGGCTTGTTCCCGGTGGCCTCCATCCTTCCTCGAAAAGGGAGTTTGAGACCTTCACTGTCTGGATTCAGGGTCTTCAGCCTACACCTTCACAAGAACCATGGAGGTGGTGGATGTCCCGGTGGGAAACCTCATTGACTTCGACTCTGAACCATCCACCACGGACACCTCTGAATCAGTCCCCACTGGCCCCTCAACCACCAACGGCCACGTGGTGCTGGATCGCCGGGATGTGGGCCCTGCCACCGAGGAGAGTGATGCCACTGAGTCCGCTGACAGTGAGAACGACCCAACAGACTCGCCCACCCATCCCAGCTGGAACAACCACCGGCGCTCTTCCTCCGAGTCCTACTCCTCAAACCAGAGCACGGAGTCTGCTCGGGGGGAAGCCACGGCCGAACACCGGGAGTTCATGAGCCACTACGTGGAGAAGATCTTCACCGGTGGGTGAGTGTTGCTGGAGCACCCCTGGGACCTTGGAAAGGGGACGGAGGGCCGAGGGGACTCCTAACCTTGCAACTCCTCTCCTGTTGCAGATTCTTACACAGGTGGTCCTCAACGTACGACCGCAATTGAGCCCAGCATTTTGGTGGCTGAGTGAGACAGTTGTTAAGTGATTTTTGCCTCATTTTATGACCTTTCTTGCAATAGTCTTTAAGTGAATCTTCGCAGTTGTTAATTTAGTATCACGGTTGTTCAGGGAATCTGGCTTCCTCACGGACTTTGCTTGCCAGAAGGTCACAAAAGGACATCACCTGACCCTGGGACACGGCAACCGTCATAAATATGAGCCAGCAATTGTGTTATGGGCAAACGAGGCGCCCACCTCTGATTTCCTAGCTCAGCTTGTTCCGTTGTCAAATCGCTGGTCCTCTCGGGGGTCCCTGGCAACGTAAACCTCAGGCTCAGCTTCTCCCTTTGCCCCCTGACCATCTTGACGTTCTCCCTCTGCTCCGATCCTAATTTCTCCGTACAGCATCCGTGCCCCTTTGTGTGCAGCTCACTAACAACTCACACCATGCGCCTCCTCTAAAGCAGGGGTGTCCAACTGTGCTTGGGAAGCCCCCCCCTCCCACGCCTGGGCCCGGCATTGCTAGCCTGGAGGGCACTTTCCCTCCCGCCGGATGGAGGCGCCGCTTGGTGTCCAACCACGTGTGGCCGGCCACGTGATGCTGGCGGCCAGATCTTTGTTTTGATGACATCTGGGAGGGCAGGAGATGCGATGCCGCCTGACACGTGAAGGGAGAGGTGAACATTTCTGTGATTGTCTCGGGAAGCGCCAGCAAAGGGAGCAGGGGGAGAAACCGGATGTTTATTTTTAAATAAAGTCTGCAGAGGAAAAGTACACAAGCCAGGGGATTTTCCAAAGGCAGGAAAATGGCTGGCCTTGTTTATCTCCCGGTCCCTCCAAGACCCACTTCCCTCTCCCCCCCCCGCCCTCAAATCCCCCCACCCTCTTTTCTCTTTCTCCTTGGGTATCTCTTCATTTAACTCCTACCGTAGTACGGAACTCCTCAACTTACAACAGTTCATTTAGTGACCATTTGAAGTTACAACGGTGCCCAAAAAAGTGAGTTGGGACTCTTTTTCACACTTACGACCTTTGTAGGATCCCTAGGATCACCTGATCAAAATTTGGAAGCTTGGCAACTGACCCATATTTATGACGGTCACAGCGTCCTCTGTGTGTGTGTGTGTGTGTGTGTGTGTGTGTGAGAGAGAGAGAGAGAGAGAGACACGTGATCCCCTTTTGCCACCTTCTGACCAGCAAAGTCCATGGGGAAACCAGATTCACTAAACAACCTAACAACTGTGACTAACTTAACAACGGCAGTGATTCACTGTGGCATGAAAAGTCATAAAATGGGGGCAAAATTCACTTAACAAATGTTTCACTTAGCCATAAAACAAAAACTGGGGCTCAGCTGTGATCCTAAGAGTAGCTGGAGTCCCAAAGGTGCTTTTTTTTTTCTTCAAAAGGCAACTGGAGTTTTTTTTCCTTTTCTTTTTTTTTTCCTTGAAGGGGGGGGAGTCCATCTGTCTTTTGAAGAAAAAAAACACCTTTGGGACAACCGGGGTCTCAATGACGGAGAATCTCCAGAGACATTGATCTCCTCGTACTTCCTCCTGGCGATCTGGGAGCCAGTGGCAGGGCAGATACACCCTGGTTTGGATACCTTTGGCGCAGATATAAAAAAAAAAATCCCACTGAATCCCAGCAGGCCTGCGGCATTCTGAGTCACCCGGGTCTGAATTAATGTGATGAGGGAAGGGGGGCTGGCTCTGGCATGCTTGCTTCCTTGAAGCCCGGTTGCCTTCTGGATCTATCCAGAACATTCTCTGTGCAACTTGCACTTGGATGTCACCGCAAAGGGGGTTTGCCCTCCCTCTGCAGGAGCTGGGGGGGGAGGGCAAAGACATGCATGCTTTGGAGCAAAGCTTTTAATGTGAATTGTTAAAGAATTAATTGAATCAGAAAGCCGGTAGCCCAAGGCAATATTTCTCCACTCTGCACCTTAACATCCTGTCTCCATGGATAAGTCATTTAATTCCTGAATTTATTTCAAGCAACTTAAGTGAAAGTTCTGCAGTTTTAGCCAATTATTTTGGAAGCTAAACAATTCCTGCAAGCCCACTGGAACGGATGGAGATGCTATGCCTGGATGGAGAAGATTTCCGATTAGATTTTTTTGAGCCAACTAGATCCTTCTAAAGGACGACAGACGAGGGTTTTCTGTACACCTTCTGTGGACAGGAATTCATTCATTTTCCTCTTTTCCGAGGTGGAAAGACCAAGGCTTGGCAGATGCCAAGGTGCAGAGTTCCTTTGCTGGAGAGGAACCCCTTCAAAATTGCTTCTGGATAGCTCGTGCGCCCATTATTATTAAAATGTACTCTGGGAATGCCACTGTCCTGCCAAATTCAGGAAAAAGACGAAGCCCCAGAGATGCTAATATTTCTGTGATAATGGCACCCAAGCTATGGAACAGCCTTCTGCTGGAGCAGTGTGTTTTTCTCAGTCATGTCAACTTTAAGAGGGGTGGACATCAACTTAAAGTTGTCAGGATTGAAAAACACTGCTTTAGAAGCTCTTTGTCCACTGGTTGTGTTCCAGAATTAGAGAGTTGTTCTGGAGGATATTTAATACTCCTATGCCTATGAGGCATGTTTACTGTTGGCTCCATTGTCACTGATTTAACTTATTTTTATATGCCACCTTACTATAACTGCGAATGTTTTCATTTTCTGGATTTATCGCATGCGCTGCAAGCTGCCAGGAGCCCTTGGAACTAAATCAGCGTATAATAAATAAAATTTATTTAAGACAGGAGCTCTCTTATTGTAGCTGTTGTTTTTTTTTAAGCTCGTGGAATTGCGGCTGAGGATAAATAACCACAGTCAACTTCCTATCTGTTTTGGTGCCTTTGGGAAACCTGTTTATTTACCTTGGCAGATGACACGACCCAGAGTTGCGCAATGTTGTCTTTGCCGAGAGTCAATAGAAAAGGGCAGGTCCTGTGGTTTCTGACACAGAGGTTTACCTGAAGGCATCCGGATGTTTTAAGAAAAGGATGAATGAAACTTTGCAGGCCTTCAAAACTTGGGATATAGGGGGAAAAAGGCTTACTAACTCAGACGTTTTCAAAGACTAACACTTAGTATTGTATACCAGGTGTCATGATGATTGCTGCATAATATGTTTTTATGTTCAATGTTAATGGTTTTAATAAAAGAATTTTTATAAATAAAAAAAAAAACTTGGGATATAACCATCCTGGGAAAGGGTCTTTTGCAGAGAAACCTTCATTGTTGGTCTGTTGGAATTCCCTCTGCTTCAAAAGCCTAAATAAATCTTATTGACAAGCTCCCTCCCTTCTGCCTGGGGGCTGGGGCTTCAGAGCAGGGGCTTCAGGTCAGGGGTGATTGTTAGGTTAATATCAGACCCCCAGCTTCTCCCCTGCCCTTCCTGCTCTCTCCCTCCCTCCCTCCCCATCATTTAGCTATTGTATTTTGCATTATAGTTTTGTGGTATTTTATTTACATAATTTTATCTTTTTAGTATTGTAAGCCGCCCAAAGTTACCCTGTGGTAAGATGGGTGGCCAATAAATTTGATAAATAGATTAAATCAATAAATTCCATCCCCATGGAGATTAGACTGGCTCCCAGTTGGACACTCTTCCTCAAGACCCTGAAGACCCAGTTTTGCTAGGCCTGGGATACCCAGAGTGGTATGGAGCCCATCAAGTGACTTATCTGATTGATGATTGTCGGGGGGGGGGGTACTGTTTTTTATTATTTGTGTATTCAGCTTTTATTTTTGTAAGCCATCCAGAGTTATGGAGGGTGAGTGGGCAGCCATATAAATTTAGAAAGAAAGAAAGAAAGAGAAAGAAAGAAAGAAGAAAGAAAAGAAAGATATGGTAGATAGGCATAGATAGGCAGGCAGGCAGGAGGGAGGGAGGGGTGGGCTGCAGTCTAGAAGTAGATATTCCTATTTATAGGCGTGCAAGATGCGATTGTGATTTTGTGTGTGTCTGGGTGTGTGATTTCAGAGAGGAGTTTGACCAAGAGGAGCAAGCCAGATTTGGGGAGCTGTGCAGCGGCGAGAACACAAAAGGCAGGGAGTGGTTTGCCAGATACGTCAGCGTCCAGGTAAGGAAGCATTTAGGGTCAAACGGCTTTGCTAAATCTGGAATCCGTCGATCTCCGGGAACGGGCCTGGCTTGCCAGTGGCAGGCCCCATGCAGTTCCAGCCTGCTTCAGGCTTCTTTTAGGATTGTTAAGAATCCCTGTGAACCTCCGTGGAAAAGTACAGTCTATCTTCTTGGTATACCTTGATTAAAAACCACTTGGGGGAAAGCAGTTTCCCCCATCTCTGACAGGAGGGCGATTTGCACCCTGTCTGAGTTCCTTCAACTTCTTCTAACTCAACTTATGACTACAATAGGGAGCAGAAAGTTTGTCATTAAGCGGTGCAGTTGTTAAGTGAGACCTCATGATCACAATTTATGACCTTCCCTGCCAGCTTCCCCACTCAGTTTGCTTCTGGGAAGCCGGCTGCGAAGGATGCAAACGGCGATCAGATAGCCGTGGGATGCCGCAACCATCTTAATTGTGTGACGGTTACCAGGCCCTTGAATCACAATTGCATGACCACAGGGGAGCTACGGCGGTCATAAATTTGAGGACCAGTCAGAAGCCACCTTTTTTCAATTTCTTTCTAACTTCAAGCCTTTGCTAAATGAACAGCCATTAAGCAAGGACTATGTGGCTTAGGAAGGTACAAGCAAATGCACACATCACAGCTGTACAAACGCCGCCAGCAGCCCCAGGGGTGCCAGAAAGGCGGCAGAAGCTATCTGAGTGGTCTCGGGTCGCTCCCCACATGCAGAAGTTGCACCCTCACACTGCCTGTTGTCGGTTCCTTCACAGCGTTGCAATGCCAAGTGTGTCTCGGAGCAGACTTTCTACCGCCTGGTGCAGTCCTTTGCCGTTGTGCTCTTTGAGTGAGTAGACTGTGTGTGTGTGTGTGTCTGTGGAAGGGTTGCCAGTTGCTTGGAAACCAGGCCTGGCCCAGGCTGTCCTGTGGGGTTCCTGGTGGGCAGGTCAGGGGTCCTGTTTGAGTTGGTTTTCTCTCTGGCCCCCAGCCTTGCCCAAACCCTCAAGGCTTGGCAGTCCTGAGCTGGGGCTGTCTCCGTTGTCGTCCCCCCCCACCCTTTTCACCAGCTTTTCTCTTTGGCTTTGTAGATGCTACCAGATGGATGACTTCAGCCCTGCTAAAAACCTGATGACTATGTGCTTTACGTACTACTACATTGGTAAGGGCTGCAAAAGCCACATCCAGAGGGGTGGCTTGTCTCCAGCAGGAGCCGTGGGTCTTCCAAGAAGTATATATTTTTATTTTTTTAAAAAAATGGAATCTTTTCTGCCTCTCTTCATTTCTAGACTGTCATGTGGACTAGTAACTTAGCTTGTTTTGTCTATGGAGATTCTCAGCCATCCAGGCCATGGTTGTCTCACAGATGCTTCTTTAGGAGGCAACTGGACTTCCTTTTTTCTCTTTGAAGACGTTTCGCTTCTCATCCCAGAAGCTTCTTCACCTCTGACTGGATGGTGGGGAATGGAAGGATTTATACTCCTTGCAGACAGCTGGTCCTTTGCCTTCTTTTGCCTTGTTTTAAAAAGAAAAGAAGTGGGTCTCTTTAGGGCAGGGGTCTTCAAACGTGGCCCTTTTATGACTTGTGGACTTCAACTCCCAGAATTCCTCAGCCAGGCACGTATGCCTGGCTGAGGAATTCTGGGCGTTGAAGTCCACAAGTCATAAAAGGGCCACGTTTGAAGACCCCTGCTTTAGGGGATTGGAGATGGGTTACCCCCTATTTTGACTGGGGCATTCTGGGCGTTGAAGTCCACATGTCATAAAAGGTGCCAAGTTTGAGAAACACCGGATTAAACTCTTTTTCTTTCCCCCTTGGCGTTCTTGTCTTTGTACAGGCAAGCCCCAAATTCTCCCCCCGGAGTGCAAAGAGAAGGCCGCGGGAAGCATCGACTCCTACCTTAAGTCCGCCAACAGCTGGCTGGCCGAGAAGAAGGACATCGCGGAACGGCTGCTGAAAAACACCTCGGCCAAGACGGAGAACATGAAGGGGTTTTTCGGCAGCTTTGAAAGCAAGCTGAGGGGTCCCGGCGGGGCCAGCAAGAGCGAGTGAGTCCCCGTCTCTTGTCTTCCGTGGCTGGGGGGAGAGAGAAGATTTAGGGCAGGCCCCAAAGGATGCCCCTGCTTTGTAAATGGAGGGGCGGGGGCTTTCTGGAAGAATAGAATAGAATTCTTTGTTGGCCAGGTGTGGATGGACACACAAGACATTTCTCTCTCTCTGGTGCAGAAGTTCTCAGTGTACCTACAAGTAACAAGTAATAAGTCATGATCATAATCAACATAAAATACATTCAACATAATCATAAGATGGAACACTCAAGGAGAGTCATAGGATACTAGATAAGCAAACAACATAAATCATACTAGGCTACTAAATAAATATAAATCGTAAGGTACAAGCAACAAAGCTGTAGTCCTAAGTCTTCGGAGAGGAGCGGCATACAAATCCAAATAAATAAATAAATAAGACGATCAAGAGGTAGGTAGTAGGAAAGATGAGGAGAATAATAGCAATACAGCTTACTAGTGTCTGATTGTTCTGCATGAATGGGGTCTCCTCTGAGATTCCCAAAGGCAGGAATAAAATCGGCGGGGTTGAACTAGCAGGAAAGTGGACTTTGGCTGAGGGTCAGTGACATGTTGTAATGCTGGATGCTGCTTGGCTGTGGCCCCGACTGCGTAGAAGCCGCTGATCGTGGCCCTTGGTGGAATTGAAGCCAAGGATGGGAGACCCTCAACCAAGGATGCCCGGGCTGAGCCTTCCTGGCAGAGGGACGGTTACCACCTCTGCTGGGCTGAATCCCACCTCTGCTCTTCTTCCAGGGATGGTGAAGAGAAGCCCAGGGACAGAATGCAGAAATCAGGTAAGCAGGTCCACCCAGAGAGTTGGGGGTCCTAGGTGGAAGCTCCAGATCTCTCAAGCAGGGCAGTGAAGGTGGAGGGGAGGGGTCTGCCCCCTCTAAAGCCCCATGCTCTGAATGTCCCTTTCTGTGCAGTTTCCCTGTACAGTCCTGAGGAGGAGGAAGAAAGAAACGGGGAGAAGATCTACCTGTACATGCACCTCAAGCAGCAGCCCATCTGGTAAGGACCGAGAAGGTGACCTTCTCAGTCTCCACGGAAGGACGGCTGTGGCCCTTGGAGCAGCTCAGCCCAGGGCCCTTCCAGCCACCCAGAACCCGGCTGTCGTTGGCACCGGCCTCCATGCTCCAGCTTCCTTTTATTTATTAAATTTATATGTCGCCCATCTCACCATCCAGCATCTTCATCTCGGTTTTGCAGGCAGACCCTGAGGTTCTGGAACGCGGCTTTCTTCGACGCCGTCCACTGTGAGAGGCGGAAGCGGTCTCCCACCACCAGGTAGGCAGCCCTGGGGTCCCCCTCTGGCTCTGGAGGGGGGGCGAGGGGAGGAAAGGTTGGCTGGAGAGAAGGTTTCCCCTCTTTCCCTGGCCCCTTGTCCCCCCCCACCCCGTCAAGATGGCCCCTTCTGTTCGTTTGAGGGCGAGCTGTTCTCGGATGCTCCTCTTTGGATTAGGAGGCGTTTGGTCCTCATGGAGCAAGCTCCCCTCCCTGCCAACGCTCAAAAGAAGGGGGAGATTGGTGGGAAGGACCTTCACCCTTGTACGGTCTTGTGGGAGGGTTGAAAACAACTAATTCTCTCTCTCTCTCTCTCTCTCTCTCTCTCTCTCTCTCTCTCTCTCTCTCTCTCTCTCTCTCTCTCTCTCTCTCTCTCTCTCAACGTCTGTAATCCTGTTCTTTTTTTTTTCTTGGATCCTTTCCTCCATCCTTTCCTTTCTTCCATCCATCCTTCTTGCATGCATTGCCATGTGACTTCTCTTGGCCCTTCCTGCTGCCACTCCAGAGGGGACACTGGGGAGGAAGAGGAGAAGAGGTGTGTCTGTCCACCTTTACTTTCTTCCCTTTACTTTTTTTTTTTTTTTGTCTTTCCCTAAATGGTTACGCCAGTCCAAAGATTTGCCTCCTGCCAGCAGGGAGGAGAGATCCTGCTTTGGCCACAGCTAGACGAGAGGGGCTTGTTTGCTTATGGAATCCCTGTCTGCCTGCTGGAATGTGCTTTTCTTTGGCCTGGTGGGGCTGCCTGTTTTATCCCAGTGGGCAGCCCTCTCCCTAGGACCGGGCTCAGAGGACCAAGCCTGTCCTGCGGGCCTCTCAAATGGACATCTCCAGCCTCATGACTCGCTTTGGAAAGCTGCAGTGCAAAAGAAATAGGATTAAAACGAAAGAAAATTGGCAAGCGAATCCGATGGGCAGCAAGGCCTTCCTTAAACTACCTTTGGATTGTTTTTTAAACCTAAGAACCCATCTCTGCTCCCCTGCCAGAGGTGGTGGACCGCAGTTTGTTTAAAAAAATATCGGCTGAGTAGTGTTCATAGTCCTGCGAATTTGCATTCAACATTTCCATCCCCTAAGACACCGTAGTTTAGGAATCCTGTTCAGGTTAATTCGGTTTTGCCATTTTTGTGTCTCAGCAACGGGTAAGTTTTTGGAAAGTGGCTGCTGCTTTGAGTCTGTAAGAAGTTCTAAAGTTCCAGTGTTTTGTTTTCGTTTCCCCTTCTCTTCCTTTCTTTGGTGACCGCCGTCTGAATGGCATATTCTGTCTCCCTCCCCTTCCATTCCTCTGTTAACTGTCTGGACTTTAAACATCTCCTCTTCTGAGTAAGTTCTCTCTTGCTCCGATGGTGATACTGTGCGCTTCCCCCGCTTACTGGTGTTTCATCCTGCCTGCACCCAAGGCTGGCTTGGTCGTCTTCCTAGAGCGGGTGTTGGTGAACCTAGGATGTGGGTGGGCCGCCATGCCACTTTGGGTGACACATCAAGCCTCTGGACCCCTCTGGAAGTTGTGGAAGAGAGTCCTGCTCTTGGGCAACTCTGGGGTCTCCAAAAAAGTGTGAATGTTCTCACACAATTTACGGAACCCCCAGAGACCCTGTGAGAACAGAGCACTCTTGTGTGATCTCCAGAGGATCTGGAGAGGAGGTCTGGAGAGACCTCTTTTGCCGTGTATATGTGTGTGCGTGTGTGTAAAACACACCAGCAGAGTCTGAATTTTTACCTGCAGAATGCAAAAGGTTCGCCATCCCTGTCCTGAGGGGGGGGTTTCATTGCACTCCCTCCTGTTGCACAGATTGAGACCAGGAGGCTATAACAAGATCTGAAGCCTTGAACTGCTCTCTGCTCTCTGCTATGGTCTTCTTCTTCTGGTCAAAGCAGGAGAAATTGCCCACAGCCTCACTCTCTAGCAAAGCTCCTTTCTCTGTAAGACCAGCATAGACCAGCTCATCTCCCAGGAAGAGGCGTGCAAAAGCTTTTTAATTTCAAATCATTCCAAGCTTGAAAAATTGCTCACAAGATCGTTGCATTTAGAGTTGAAGAAAGGCGTCTGGTGAATTTAAAACTCTTGTTTTGAACTTGCAATCACTGCTTCCTGTCCCAGATGGAGCACTTTGGACTTGAAATGTTTGGTGAACAGTGAATAAGGTTAAAAGTCACAATTCCCTCGATTTGTGCGCAAGGATTGGAAATGATTCAAGACAAAAGATTCCTTTCTTTGTCCTGACTTCTTTAATGGTCAAACATCGTAAATGAAATGAAATCCTGTATCCTGCAGGCAACCACTGAGAACCACATCCACGAATCTCCTGCTATGATATCCTAATCCCAACCTTCCCCCCCTCCAACCTGATTCCATTTTCAGTGTCAAAGAACCAATTTTCCCATTCATTTTGCATCCCTTTATTTCTTTCAGCAGCTTTTCCTCCACCGCCTTCTTCCTTATAATTTCCCTTTTAAAAAAATGTTTCTGCCTCTTGACATTGTCAGATGTTAGCAGGGAAGTTATAGGCACTGAAAATCCAATCTAGCAGCAACCAAAATTAAGTTAGATTTCTTCTTTCTGGACTTGATTTGACCATTGGAATTCAGTGCTTTTAGAAATTCTAACAGCGGATGAAGGCAACGTGGGAATTAAAGAGCTAGGTAAATTAATATACCATTGTAGTGGAAATATACTGCTAGGGGTGTCAGCATAATATGTTAGTGATGCATTGTACAGTGGAGGATATAGAAAGGGAAATGGAGACGTTAACTGACCTTGTTATGAATTACTTAAATGTCTGAATCTGTAGGATATTGGAACAGAAGGTATATTGGTTTGAAATATTGATGTTCCTTTACCTTCAGTGGAATTTGAAGGAACCTCCTTCATCTGGCATTGCAAGGATTTGGTTCCTCGTGTTGTCTTAGAGCACAGAGGCTGAAGTTCCCAGAATTCCAGCTAGTCTGGCCCATGGAATTCTGGGAGATGCCATCCCAGGTTGCCTCCATCCTCCATAAAGATGGAGGAGGAAGGAGCATAGAAGAGGTTGTAGAAACTGATCCAGCAGCTCACTTGTGTTAGCAAATTCACATGTCCTCCATACCTTCCCACCAGCCTGGGACCCTTCAGCTCCGCATTATTTTTATTTCTCTCTTGGGAAACTTTTTTTTTTTTTTACTTACTTCTAATAACAGGCTGGGTTTTTTAAGATGAGACATGTCTCTTTTCATCTGGTCTCTGTTGTGAGCCTCTCCTGTCTCCTTTGGGGGAACCTGGGTTCTCCTTTCTCTGAAATGGTGACCTACTTTGTTTCAGAGTTGGTGGAAAGAGCAAGAACGTGGCCAGTTCCAGAATGTTTAATTCTAGATGGTGGCAGCTCAGATTTAAAACTAACATTTTGATCAGGTTATGAGGCCAAAGGTAGAGCTTAGTGGACCTTAAGAGGTTGGGGTTTGCAGTTTTCTTTTACACCTCTCTCCTTTCCACTCCATTCCTCGCCCCCCCTGCTTTGTGCTTGGCTTTCTCCCTTCCTGCACACCACACAACAGACGACTTGTAAGGAGTGGGTGTGTCACACTAATCACGATTATGGCCGCAACTGAGATGCTTCTAAAAAGAGGACTCTAAACAAGCTAACTAGCCACAGATGCAACCCACAAACGGAAGGGAGGCTTACTTAAAATTCATCTTTGGACTTCCCACAGCGACACAAGCTCAAATACAGAATCTGAAATTGGCTACAGGCAACCCATATCTTGAAAGATGGTCTTAGAAACACCGGCCAGGCGGTTATTACAATTGATAGCTAATACAAGAAAGCAGGATATGCCCTTCAACCTTGCTCCCGTCAATTCCTGCCAATTTTGATGAATGATGTGCCAACTGATTGCCCAAAGTTCCCCCTTACATGATCCCCACTTGTGTTTGCAGGGAGAAGTGGTGCCACATGACTCAAGAAGAACGGAAGGACAGCCTCCGCTTTAATGAGAATATCACCTTTGGACAGTTGGGGTAAGTAGCAAAACCAGCCATGTTTTCAAATAAGTGAAAAAAGAAGATGAGCTTTCTCAGCCTTCAAAGATTAGTCTCTTCTCTCTCTCTTCTCTCTTAAGACAGTAATTATCCTTTAAATGCCTGCCATAAATCATACTGGAAACCTTCTCATCTCCAGTCTTCCAAATTGAGTGTATCATTTGCACTGCTCATTCTTGGGTGCTCCAAGGTGGCCTCCCACTTTTTTGGACTTCTGGAGGCCTAGACTTGTCTTCTGAGAATCCCAATAATGGGAATTGGACATATCCGGAAAAGTTTGATCTGGATCACCAGAACGAGCAGCAGATGGCTCAAGTGACTTGCTCTGACTTCTCTTTTACTTCCCTTGACTAGAACTTTCACTCATAACATGCTGGCTTTTGGGCTGAACAAGAAACTTTGCAACGATTTCTTGAAGAAGCAGGCAGTGATTGGCAACCTGGATGAAGGTAAGTGGGTCTGAAAGGGTCCAGGGGTCTTTGCTAAAGCCATGGACATCATGGGGAAGGAGAAGTGGGTAAGCAGTGTTTCTCAATCTGGGCACCTTGTGTGGACTTCAAATCCCAGAATTCCCAGCCATCCTTGCAAGGAGTTGAAGTGCACACAAGATGGAGAATCACTGCTCTATAGGTTGCTTCTGTGACACTTAAATGTCAACTTCAAGTGGACTTCGGTTCCCAGAATAGGATTTGAAGTCCACACATCTTCAGGTTGCCACAAAAAAAAGCTGTTTTGGGGATTTAGATGCTCCCATCTTAGCTTTTTGCTTGCCTTAGACTGTCTGCTGCCCCCAGATGTCTACCTCCCGTCCTTCATGTAACTGAAGCTGATCACAGTTGCAGCCCCAGACATCTGGAGGGCATCAGTCCGAGAAGAATGGTTTCAACATCAGGAGTGTGCAAAAGTAGCCCAAACTGTTTTGGAAAAGATGCTCCCTGTCGGTCAAATAACGGACAATTTGTGGTGACAGATGTTGTGGAACCATTTTGGTCTAGTGCAAGGGTGTCCAACCTGGTCAACTTTAAGGCTTGTGGACTTCAACTGCCCAAATTCCCCAGCCAGTATAGCAATTAGTCCAGAAATCTTGAAAGTTGGCAAGGTTGGACACGCTTGGTCTAGCACATTAGAGGGGACAAGGTCGAGGGAGAGGAATGTCTAGGGATTTCCATTCTCTAGGGTGGAACAGTTCCTGCTGAGCTGCAAGCCTTTCTCCCCACTGCTGACTTGACCTGACCTGGCC
The DNA here is from genome assembly GCA_034064705.1 of Bothrops alternatus. NCBI lineage: Eukaryota > Metazoa > Chordata > Lepidosauria > Squamata > Viperidae > Bothrops > Bothrops alternatus. Next base: position 84,143 of record JARGCV010000262.1, on the reverse strand, counting down.
TTTTCCTGAAGATCTCTGAGCTGGTTCTCCTTTGATTCTCCTTTCAGAGCAGTACAAGCTGCTGAGTGACCACATTGACCAAATGGCTGCTGAATAGCTCCACCACCTGCTTTGCTAGGACCAGGATGGAGAGGAGAGGCCGGTGGAGGCAAAAGGCTGTGAAACCCATCTCTGGGACCATCTTGAGACTTCAGATGGGCTTTTAAATCTCCCTCCCCCAGACTCTGCAATACTCCTGCATGATTGCTATTAAACTGTGCCGTGCTGTGCTCAGCAGCCCGTAGACGTAGAGCTTGTCCATCCAAAGACGCCCGCCCTCTTCTGCAGCCTGAAGGACACCCAGCTGCTTCCACAGACTCCTCTGTTCCGAGCCTTTGGGCGTGAAAGCTTTGGCCCAGTCTGGGGAGATTCCTCCGCACAAGGCAGGGAGAGTCATTGGGGACCAGGACAACAGGGCCTTTTGAGGAGGACTGGAAAAGCCCTCCACGCTTTATTGCAGAATATTTTAAGCAGCTAGAATATTTTTTTCAACAGCTGCAAAATTTAAAATAGGATGTCAGCACAAGTTGTGATGGAACGGAGAGGCAGATAAGATCTTTTAATTTTTCTGCAGAGCTGATAAATCTGGAGAAAGATATTTGTAGACCCAGAAGGCCTGGTACAAATCATCCTGATGGGGAGAGAAAGATATTGTAAGGTAGGCAGGAGCCGAGCTGTGTAGTTTTGGGCCCTAGGAAGCTGTGCAAGCCAACCAGGCCCAGATTCCTGGTTCCCTGGAGCAGTTCTGGGACCTCCTGTGTGGTTTCAATGCAATATGTTCTGATGAACCTGATCTAGAACTCTGGAGGAGTAAATGAGAACAAATCCAACAGTGTGGCTGATGCGGTTGGTCAACTGGTTGACCAAGAGTGATTGATCCCATCTCTCTGGTTTGTCAACTTCATGGAGCCTTTGTCTGATTGGTCCACATGAAGTAGGTGGAGGGTTGTCTGTGAGCTACTGCCCTATTTCCACCATTCATGAACTTGAAGGCTTACATGGCAGCAACAAGCCATCTTGGGGGCAACAAAATGTTCTCCAGCTTCCCATTTAGAGACATTTCCTCTGTGCTGCTTCTCACACCTTTGATGGCCCACCTCTGGTCTCATGTCTGGTGTGTGTGTGTATGTTTCTAAGGAGAGGTTGATGTTGGGTGTGTAGGGGAGGATACTTGCTTCAACATAGACAGTGGAGACTTTTCTCCATTCACTTTGTGTGGCTGGATGGATGCTGGTTTCTCATTCTTTGGGAAAAGACATAGCTGCTAGCGAGCTGTTGGTTGATTTACAGAATCCACAAGAAAATCCATCTCTCCCTCTCCCTTTCCCCCCTCTCTCTCCTTCTCTCTTCCTCTCCCTCTGTGTGTGTGTGTGTGTGTGTGTGTTATTCAGGAATGACAGTGAGCCTTTATCTTAAATCTTGCAATGGCCTGCAAATGTTGAGCCCCTGCAGTTCCTTTGGTCACCAGGAGAGGGCGCCAAGAGAATAGGTTTTGACATGCTTCTTCCTGTGTTCAGGAACGAATCCTTGCTAGATGTTGGTTGCTTATGTTGAATCTGCCCTAAAGCCTACCGGTAAGTTGGGAGTGTTGTGACTTCTACTGGTAGAATTTTTGAATGCTCCCCTTTATGCAACCCTCCATTTGTTAACCAGATCCTTTTCTGGTGGTTTCCAAAACAAGCAGCTTGCTGCATTGGCAGCACGTTCTTTGTCAGTAGCAGCTTCTGTTTATAGTTTTGCTTCAATCCCGGCTGAAAATCGAAGGATTTGGAGCTAGGAGAGGCATCTGCAGGAGGCTCAGCACATCAGCATTCCACAAGGCTGGCTTTGGCTGTTCCTAATCCTGCAGAAAAAGCCAAAACCACCACATCTGGAGAGAGGCCTCTGCTAGTTCTTCTAGCTCAGCTTTTTTTCCACTTTGGGAAAGACGTCCAATTCTCCCAGCAGGCCGGCATCAGCTTAACACACAGCGGAAACAACACATCGAGGGATGCATCAACAACCGATGATTGCAAAGGTTTTTCACACTGGGCAAAATGGCATCAAAACTCAACTCCCACTTGTAGACAATTGAAAATATGGAGTAGGATTTGAAGATGGCTTTGCACAGATTTCTCCCCGGTTCCTGCAAGCCACAGCAATCCAGGATGTGGCCCCTATTCCGTGAAGGCTGCAGGAGTCCCGTTCCTCTGATGCATATGGACCAATCTCCTTTTATACCTTAATCCTTCCAGGTCTCTTATAAATTGTGCTCATGTGAATTTGTTTTTTCTTCTCCATTCCATTGTTAAATCTTAAAAGATTTTTCTCTTTAAGGTGGGGGATGGCTGGAGAGTGGCACTGAATTAAATGTGAGCGAGGAGTCTGTGTTTCATGGAATGCAAAGACTTAAATCCAGATGTTTGCTTGCATTTCTGAGGTTTGCTTTAAAGGCGTGGGGAGGTAATTGCAGTGAAAAGTTTAAGGGATTTCTTGGAATGAAAAGGAAGATGGATCTGCAACAGATCCTGGGGTTTTTTTTTGTGTGTGTGTTTGTGTGTGTGGGGGTTGTTGCTAAATATGTAATTTCAGGACCTCCCTTCTCTTGTTTACCCTTTTAAAAAGCAAAAAACCAGAATTGCATATTGTATGTATGTAAACCTGAGTGTCCCAGAGCGGCATTTCCATCTTGTGAATTTCATTGAAGTTCTAAAACTGCTGTATTTGGTTGTGTAATATACATATATATGTATATAAAATGTTCTGATGTATTGGGTGCAGTTGTGTGTGCCCCATATCAAGAGTGTGACTTCATGTCCTATGTGGAATATTATTGTTTTTAACTTATGTACTGAAAACATTTCAAGTTCTGCTTACGACAGGATCAGGGAAAATAAAATAAAGCTTAAATAAGTAAATGAAACTACATCTTCACTCTTTCTCCTGCCCAGGATATGCTTATTCCAGATCCCATCTTCTGTGCTATTCTCTCCTCTTTTTTAAAAAAATAAATGAAATAGAAGTAATCCTTGGCTTATAATCATTCGTCTAGCCATCATTCAGAGTTACAATGGCACTGAAAAAAGTGACTTACGAAGGGTCCTCGCACTTATGAGAAAGGAGAGCCATAGGGAAAGAAATAGAAACAGATTTTTACAGTAGCTATAAATGCCTCTGAATTTTATCCACTTTCTCTGAGGTTAAACCATCATTGCTTTCTTTCCGTAAACATTGTCAACCTCACAAATCACGTCCAGCCTTCCTTTGCATTTTCCCTGCGGTCTTGACACTGGTGTGGAATCATAGATAGTGCTTGTCTACTGCGATTCCTTAGTCTTGAGCCAAGATCACCCTGTGCCTTGTCTCCGTGACCGAGTCTGACCACAGACGGTGCCCAGAAGTTAAAACGGCAGGTGAGTCAAAGCTGGAAACTTCGCTTCAGCTCCTAAGAAGCCACACCTGTGTTTGGTTACTATGGATACACCTGGGTTGACACAAAACCCGATTCTCTGCCTCTGTGTAGGCTCTCCTGGTCTTCTTCCGCCCGCAGAGGATCAATCTGTGGGGAGTGACTAACCCCCATTGCAGGCTCCCTCCACAATGCCAATTCTGAAAAGCTCTGTGCCCCTTTTTCTGCTGTTTCTCCATCCCCTGCAGTGCCCCACGCTGGGTCTAAGGAACGGGCCTGCCACCTCCAGCCTTCCTGAAAAATGTGGGGCTCACCAATTCTTCAACCTTGAGACCGGCCAGTGCAGCTCCTGCACCCCAGAGCTGATCCCGAGTCCTGAGGGTGAGTGTGAACAGCTGGACAGAGGGCTGGGACAGGGAAAGGGGAGGATATGTCCAATGGGGAAAATGGCAGTTTAGTAGCCACGTGGGGGAAAGCACTGGCCCTTGGAAAAATTCCACCGACTTTCCCTTTTGTGAAGAAGCTGCAGAAAGAGAAGCTTTAATGAGTTATTAGCCGTCGTGTATACAGCCAGCAAAATGCCAGATCTGCAGAAAGGAGCGCATTGGTGCGTCCCGAGGGTGCCCTTGGGGCCATGCAGTGAGCATGAAATTATGTGCCACGGCTAATTGCAGACTTGCAGGGGAACGCTTTTGATTTGTGTCAGGATCCTGCTGCAATCTCATTTTTGCTTGCCTCCCCTTTCCTGCTACTTCGCTTATGTAAAAACATTCACTCGGTAATAAGAGATACGTTTAGCTGTTCCTGTAGCTTGAGCCCCAGGGGTTTTTCTACATATTCTGCAAGTGTACAAGTAGTCCTTTAGCAGCAGAAATTGGGAGTCATTTCCATCGCTAAGCAAAATGGTCATAATCCCGTGATCCCGACTCTGCTTTCCTTTCCTCCACTTGGAATGCTAACCCTACTGCTGGGATAATTCACATGAAGGGAATTCATGTTTGTATTTACATTCATGGAGAGAAAGGGATTACAAGAGAGTAAGCAGACACACAATGGGGAATACCCATTGAAAGAATGCACTGGTGCCAGCAGCTGGTGTATTACAAATGTGCCATACAATGGTGTTTTTCAACCAACTTGAAGATGTGAGGACTTCAATTCCCAGAATTCCTGATTTTTTTGAAATGCTAAAGTTCACCTACTCACTGCAGAATTGGCTGCCATCAATGTTTTGAGTGAACTCCTCTGAGATTTGTACAGTGAGCAGGTAGCTTCTAGAACAGCGGTTCTCAACCTGTGGGTCGTGACCCCATTTGGGGTCAAATGACCATTTCACGGGGGTCGCCAAACAACGCAGTCTGCCATTTTTTCCCCTTTTCCCCTCGGCCGGCGCAGGGGGCAGCACCCCGCATGCGTGGGGTAGCACCACGCATGCGCGATGCGGGCCGTCGTGCCGCGCATGCGCGGCGCAGGTCGGGGTCGCAGCCCGGAAAAGGTTGAGAACCGCTGTTCTAGAAGCATAGTCTTGATTCAGTTTTCCCCCTTCAAGGTTTGAGTTGTGTTTGCAAGCCTGGATCAAAAGAGTCAAGTGGAGAACCCCATCATCTTCCATGCCCTGATTGCGTAAGAACACATCTTTTTGGTTCTTTCTCGGGGATGCAGGCAGAAGCATTAACAGAATAACAGAGTTGGGAGGGACCTTGAAGGTCTTATAGTCCAGCCCCCTGTTCAAAAAGGAAACCCTAGACCTTGTCAGACAAATGGTTGTCCAATCTCTTCTTAAAAGCCTCCAGTGATGGAGCACCCACAACTTCTGGAAGCAAGTTGTTCCACTGTTTAATTGTTCTTACTGTCAGTAAATTTCTCCTTATTTCTAGATTGCTTCTCTCCTTGCTTAATTTCCATCCATTGTTTCTTGTCCTGCGTTCAGGCGTTCTGGAGACCCCCACTTCTTTGACCCCCCACTTCTTTGTGGCAGCCCCTCAAATATTGGAAGACTGCTATCAAACACGATCTTTCTCTCCCCTTCTCTACAGAGCAACGTTCCCCCTGGCACTCTCTGGGAATCTGAGTTTCTTGATGGGAGCTTCCTAGCATGTAAGGTGGGTAGATTTATGCTGCATCTCCTTGCTGTACCAAGTAGGGAGTTGATGGCTTTGATTTAATTTTTTTATTTATTGAGAATTTTCCCAGAAGGGAAAAAAGGGGGGAAATAGTGCAAGAAGAGAAAAAGGACAAAAAACCTATAATAATATATACGAATGACTTCTAACCTTCTTTTTACATGTCAGCATGCAGTTGTGGTATGCAAAGCCTGGTAGGTAACTCTGTGTGACCATATTTAACCCCCTTGTCAACTGGTTTTTTTTATTTTTAATGGTTGCAACCTTGATGTGGGGTCCAGGGTCCAGCAGAGGGAAGCTAGTAACTTGTGAAAGAGTTTAATTTTACAAAGAGTTGCACCAAAATCATCTGAAGTCCACCCATTGTACCTGCTGTCCAGGCCTCAGTTACCTGCATCCAATGCTTTCTTTTACTTGCCTTAGAACACCTGCAATGCAACAGCTTGTCAAATGCTCACCAACATGGTCATCCTCAAAGCTTTCTCTTTGCAAACCAGGCCTTACGATCTTTACACCAAGGTCAAGTAAGTAACACCAGCTCTGGTTTTCCAGCTCCAAGGGGTGGTATCAAAATTGACTCCGCTCCATCTGATTCCGGCTCAGGTTTTGCCAAACAGAAACGGGAGGGGGATATGTGAATTCCTAGGGAGGGGGAGGCTACAGAATGCACAAGAGCCTTCTGTTGCAGGTGAGACATTATCCACCAAGGTCAAGTTATGAGATACGTTGATCGGTGCAGAGCTGCTTTCCCATAACAAGAGAACTGAACTCAGTTGGCGATGGATGAACTCTGGTGGCCCGGAGGGGAAAAGGGGGGTTTTATCTATGGGAGTTTTTGTGGGAAAATCCCAGACTTTGCTTGTGCTGGGCCTAGATGGAACTTTCAATAAAGCTACACTCTTGGTCATTCTAAAGAGCCAGGAGTGTCTTTTGTCGAATGTGCAAAATGGGATGGTTGACAAGTGACATCTCAGAGAGCAGTGGGTGTCCTACACATCTTGCGAATGACACCCATGGTGCATCTCTGGTGCAGTGACTTTGTGACGTCTCTCTGGCTTGTATCTGACCCCTGTGATCCCCTTGTCTCTTCAGAGGATCCAACTGGGCTTTGTGGAGCCTTTGTTTCCTGCAGGAGCACCTGCCATCTTCTGCAAAGCATGAATGGATTTTCTTTTCAGGAGCCAAGACCTCCCAAAGGTTTGGTATGGGAGCAACACTGGACCTTTTCCTTCTGTGGCTTTTGGGAAGCACTTGAAGGCAAGTTGAAGCAGATCCAGAAAAGCTGTGCACGTGTCCTGTTCCTCCCCCAAACGTTTACCAACACTGACCACTTTCAGATGGGTAGACTTCAACTCCCAGAATTCCCAGCCAGCCTGAATAGCTGTGGCTGTTTCAACCAAACAGACATGTAGGCTCATCTGAGTAGACCTTTGGACTAACTTGGTGAGCCAGGGAGAACTTCTTAAAACGCATGACCTAGTCCCATGGGATTGGTTATTCTTTTCTACAGATTGACTTCAAGCTCATTCAGTACGATGTCTGGGGAAAGTTCCTGGGTTGGCAGGATGTAAAGGGAGCAACACTGCAGGTAAACAAATTACTTTCATCTTTAAATATGGTCCCTGCAAGCATCACTTCTCACAATGCCAGATGAAAATATAGACTAAGATTATCCCTTCTTCTGCTTTCTCTTTTCCCTTCCTTCCTTCCTTCCTTCCTTCCTTCCTTCCTTCCTTCCTTCCTTCCTTCCTTCCTTCCTTCCTTCCTTCCTTTCACAAAACCATTTAAAATACTTAAAAATGGCTGTATCATCTTTTCTCTTTGCACCATTTAGCTCTGCCCGAACAGCCAGAAGGTCCTGGATGCAGCTTTCCTCTTGGGAACCACATACAGTCAGTCTGTAAGCAATGCCTCTGCTTCAGTTTAACCTGTGGAATTGGTTCTTGGTGGATAGAATCCCATTTTGGAGTTTGGAGAGAAGGCAGTATTGGGATCTAACCAGACATGTCACCAATAGGAGTGAGATTCTCTTGACTTAATCTTGGTGGCTTTCAGAGATATGGGTCCAACTGGTTATCCCAGTTGAAGGTCATCCGTTGTTTCCATAAGTCATCGGCCAAATCCTAGGTTTTTAGTGGAAACCAGTTCCGAATAACAGATTGCACTCCATCCCAGTGATGGCGAACCTTTTAGAGACCGAGTGCCCAAAAACCACCCCACCCCCACCTTACGCCCCCATGCCGCTCCCTGCCTTGCTCCTCCCCCTGCTCTGCCCACCCACAGGGCCACCCACCGCCTCCACAGCCCAGGTGGCCCAGCAGCGCCATGGCATGTAAAAGGAGCAACATGTGGCTCAGCAGCGCCATGGCAGCTACACCTGTGCCCCGCAGCATCAACTGCACACAACGGGGTGCGAGGGTGTAGTCTTGTCCCTGCTGCCCAGCTGCCATGTCCTTGGCTGCGCTGCTCCATGCACACCATGCTCAGGGGCAACTCTTCGGGGGAGCTGCTGATGAGGAGGGGAAGTGGGGCTGGGGCGATGGCGCACGTGCCCACAGAGAGGGCTCTGAGTGCCGCCTCTGGCACGCGTGCCATACGTTCACCACCGCTGGCCTACCCTGTATTTGGGGGCTTCTTTTCAAATGATCAACTGAATAGAGCAGCTCCAGACATGGGGCTTAAACAGATCTCTTTGCCCAGGAAAGGCAGCTGCACGGTTTCCACCTGGTCTTTCCTTTTTGTAGTGCACCCTTGAAGTCTCTGCCCTGCTGCAAAGGACTCCAGAACCCATCTTCTATGAAATGTTTTTGCAGTTTGAAGATGAGAAGGGGAACACCCAGCTATGGCCCATTCCTATAAGCAGTCCCACAATGGTAACAAACAATCAAGGTAAAGCAATCCTTCGGGGGTTTTCTGAGCTAGATCAAAGGCATCATGGTTTTCAAATTGTCATTAAAATCTACATGATCCCTTAAGGCATTTGCTGGAACCCTTTTTTGTTTCCTTATTTCTGGGAACTTGGCTTCATTCATTAATCTTGTCTTTCCCTTTTCCTCTTCTCTGAAGGCTGCAAAGTTTCCCTTCTCAAGGCCAGCCTTTTCCAACAATCCGTAGAAATGCAGACACCAATGTGCTTGCAAGAAGCTTTGTCCATCAATGCCATGTCTGAACCTGCCTTTGGAGGTTCAGTTTAGCAGTTTCATTTCAGCCCCTGCAAATATCTTGACCCCTTCTGACCTTACCGATATTAAACAACTTCTCCAAAGCTGTTTTGCTCAGTTTTGTACACTGTGTTGAAAGTCCAGCTCCAGAACCTTTGCTAAAATCTTTGTCCCTGCATCTTGTTTTGATGTTTAGCACCAATGCTGACTCAAGCGCTCCGGAGATTCTTTCTGGTCGATGGGCTATCAAGCAGAAAAGGGAATTTGTCAAATGCGCCAGAGTCTGTTACCCTGGCAAAGGACTTGATTCTCAGGTAAAAAAAAATACTACCTTCTGAGGCCTGATTAAGGGCAGAGGTTGCCAAGGGCCAGCCACACTTTAGAAAGGACATTGGAGTAAATGTCTAGAGAAGAATCAGCAAGATGGCAGGAAAATCTGAGGAGGAACAGTTGAAGGTGTTGGGTAAGTTTAACGTGGAGAAGAGAAGATGGTGGGGAGACTGATGGCCATCTTCAAGCATCTGAAGGACTTTGGTGGAGAAGACAAGGTCAAATTGTTCCAGAAGACGGAACAAAAAGCAATGACTCAAATCACAGGGAAGCAGATTTTGGTTGGAAATTGGGAAGAATTTGGGAAGTCGTTGGGAAATAATAGCTGCTGGTGGACACTCCTTCACTAGAAATGTGGGAGAGAGAATGGAGAAATGAAGGAAAAAGGGGGGGGGGAGAATACCTGCCTAGTTTGTAAAGTGAGCCTGTCCTTATTTTCTCTCAGATATCCTTTTGCATGGCAGTGAATCCACTGCATCGACCTAGCAGACATGTCACTTTGCTGGTACCCCAAATACCCCTGTGTCAGGAGCTGCCCAGAAGCTCAAGAGGCCGCGTTCATCATCTTACTGGCTTCCTCCTCCAGTTCTTCTCCAGCCCTCCTTCCCTCAGAACCAACCGCCATTCTTCTTCCTGGCTTTTGCAGTGTCCACCTTCCAACTGCTGTTCCTGGGGAAGACCCACCTTTCTTCTTGACAGTCAGATATGCCACATACCCTCTTGCGGGAGCTGCCCGGGTGAGTCCGTGTGGTGGGAACAGCCCCCAACTTTATAATCTGCAGATCCAGAAGCAGAGGTGGATCTGCTCCCATTGCAGGTTGGGATGTGCGTAGATTTCTTCCTTCCCTTCACCCCTGTCTTCCACCTTTCCCTGCTCTTCAGCTTTGTGGACAATGTTATTTTGTCACTTGATTTTACAGGTGTCATTTTCAGTCTCCTACATTCAGAGACCTGGATCAGCTCAGCTAGCAACGGATGTGAGTAAGCCCAGTGCGAGATTTTTTGGACTGTCTGTGGAACATTTAAGGTTTTTTTTGGCTGATTTTGCTGCATAGACAAATGGTGGAAAGAAGATAAAAGCCATTTGAGCTGTAGAGACTGGACGCCATCCTACAATAAAACTGCTGATCCTAAAGGTTCTGCAAAGGTCTTCATTGCAATAGGTCATGTTCTGTGAAGAGCATGTATTCTCCTCGCTAAGAGAATGGCCCCATCAGGAAGATGCTTTCAACCCTTTTGCCCATATCACGTTTCCTCACCCTGTAGGCTTTCTAGAAAGCTTGGGTTTCTTCTAGAATTCTTCTAGAATTCTGGAACTTCTGAAATAGTCAGTGAGGCTGCATTGTTTGTGGAATGCTGGAAGCTGAAGTCCACACATCTGGAAGGCCTCTAGCTTGAAGAAAGGCGATTGAACCATTTACTCTTTTAATCCGCTCGTTCCCAAAAGATGCTTTTGGAGGTTTTCGGGATGGTCTTGCATATCCAAAAGAGCTTAATTTATGTCAAGACATTCTGCATATTTTCCATTCTGCTGGGAATGACACACACATTGTCTGTGCACAGATTGCCTTTGGGGTCCTGGGGTTCCTTGCTGTCCTCTATGCTTTGTTGGAAACCAGCAGCTGGGCCCGGAGATCTCGTCTGCAAAATATCGGTTTCATGGTAAGGGCGAAATTCACCTTTTGATCTTGAGCTTCTGGGAAACGGGTCGCCTCTCAGAATGTGGGACTTCACTGGGGACACCAGCTGTGTGTGCTTAGACTTTGCCAGATGTTAAACAAAGAAACAAGGTGGTACAAAATTGCTTTTTCTTCACACCAGCCTCCCTTGATTCAGATGTTTATTCCTGTTAAATTTTTTATTTTATTTTCAGACCATATTGAAATTCTTTGCTTGCTTGCTTGGCTCTCTGGCAAATGTCTTTTTCATGGTCACCTTGGGAATTGGCATTTACTGGCTGATCGTTTTCAAGGTAAAGTAAGGATCCATGGAGGTGTGCGCAGGTGTTCATGCACCCAGTGTTCCATTGGTTTATTTTTAATTATTTTTAGTGAATCTTGCATTTATGGCTTTGGTACACAGATTGGGGCTTCCTTCTTTAAGAGGAAGGGAATTCTGCTAACAACAAGAACAAGAATAATGCTTGTGCTGAGGGATATAGAACCTCACAAGCAGAAAGATCTCGTCTGTTTTGCCTTTTCTTCTATAGGGTCAGCAGTTTTCTACTGTGGAAATTACACTCCCAGCTGCTGGTAGCCAAGCAGAAACCAACTTTATAATCTATGCGTTGTGTGCTCTGATTTTGAAGGTAAGAGGTTGGAAAAAGCTTGCGTGAAAAACCTGGTGTCTTTAGGGCATTACGTCTCGGAGAACTTTCATTTTCTAGAGCAGTCTTGCTCAACCTTGGCAAGCTTAAGATGTGTGGACTTCAGGTCCCAGAATTCAACTCCCATGGCTGGCTGGGGAATTCTGGGAGTTGAAGTCCACATGTCTTAATCTTGCCAAGGTTGAGAAATGCTGCTGGAGTGCTTTTAAAGCTGGCTGGCAGGGACTTCCCCACAAGAAAATTGGAGAGGATGACATGGTGACTTTTGTCATGCAAATCTACAATTCAGGATGGCTGCAGGCAGCCTTCATATTCAGATCAAAACTGAGTTGATTTTTTTACCTTTTCCATCAAGCCATATTTTACGATGCGCTGTCTGGAACTGCAGTAGCCTGAGAACTAACTAATAGATGAAAAATCCCAATGATTTTACAAGGTGAAAAAAAAAGCATCTCATAATAGAGAACCCCCTCCACCATGGCTTAATTCTTTGTGGCGCTGTTGATTTTATTTGCCCTTCTTAACTTCTGCCAAGTCCAGCTTAATTCTCGACAGCTGCATGGCAGTTGTGTCATGTTGTTCTCTTGGCAAACGTTGAAAGTAACCAATCCTTGTCCTCTTCAAGGACAGAACCCTCTACTACCTGTTGCCAGGATTGCTCATCCGTCATGCCCATAATCTGACCCAAGGGGAAGGGGTTTAGTGCTCAGGAAGACCCTGGCCCTTGTGCAAATTTCCATTGGCTTGTTAGGCATTTGAGTTGAACATGAGCTCTGCTCCTCTTTGGAAGATACTCAGGGTGTAGGATTTGCAAATCACTGTAAGCTCTGCAGAGCGTATCTCCATATCCCAGAGACAAAATTCCCTGTGGATGCTTTTGTTCCAGAGCCTGGATCTCCTACATCTGCTGATCACCCAGGTAACGGTCTCCATTTTCCTGATTGACTGGGAAAAGCCGAAGGCAAAACCAACAATGAAAGGTTATCATTTATCATTGCTTTGGTTATATCCTGTTCATTTTATGGGTGATCCAAAGAGAGCGTCGTCTCGTCTTCCTCCTTTGGTGAACAAATCTCCAGCAGAAAGATCTGTTTGTATCACCTGGGGTTTCTCCTGCTGATGGAGTGAGAAGGTCCAGGACACCTGCTCTTATCCTGAATAAAAGATTTCCTCAAAGACCCAAAGCTTTGGCTTGCTTCCAAACAAGGGCAGTGTTACATCACACAACTGTTCGGTGGTATCACTCGTGCGACTAGCCACACTACTAGATCATGCCAAGGGCTGCTGGGATCAAACAGTAGGCTTTAGGTTGAGAACACCAGCCCTGCCCTGCTGGATTGGATCCTTGGCCAGCTGTTCTTCCAGGGGCCAACCAAGGGGGCCTCCTCTCATGAAGGCAAGAGCCATGAATTTCTCCAACCCTTTTGGGAAGCCAACCAAACTGTATTGTATTATTTGCTGTTGGAGAAGCAGACGAACATACAGCAAAAGTGCCAGGAGTCTCCAGAGTGCCAAGCTTTGCAATTGGTCAAAAAACATGGGAGAGGCGCATGCAGAGGCCACCAATAAAGCTCATTGTTTGTTTGTGCATCCCCCCCCCTCTCCACCCCACCCTGTTCCAGGAGGTCCAGCCTCGTCAGTGAGTGCCTGGAGGACTTTTCTGATCGCTAATGAGTGGAATGAAATCCAGACACACAGGAAGGTGCATCCTTCGCTTCAGCTGTTTGCAGTTTTGTTGGTTTTGGAGGTCAGTGCAAGACCCAGGAGGGCCCACTGATTTCTGTCAGCAGCCCTGAGAAAGATTCTGCAGGCAGGCAGACATCTGCTGGTCTGGAGAGTGAGCTGGACGAGAGACAGGGACAAAAAGTTGGAATCTCATCTTGATGGCAGAAGCTCCTGTTCCCCCTGGTCTGTTCTGGCGGCTTTTCTTCCCCATCCTCTTAGGAAAATCCTGGGTGGGCCAACAGCCCATTTCTCCTTCAGGTCCTTGTCCAATCCCCTTGGGAAGCTGCCTAAAATAAAACCCTAACTTGATTTCCTTTCCTAGCCCAACATTTCCAGCGCAAACTGTATAGTTGTGGACTATTAATCTCATGTTACAGCTAAGAATGAGAATACTCACCCACCTAGTGAGCCATAGATGAAGAGAAGGTGTCTCCATGTGGGAGTGATGTTGGCTTCTTTTCATCCACAGGTGGTGGGGCTAAAAAACTTGGCATCAAGAGACCTGAATGTCAGTCTGCAGCCTGAGCCAAATACTTACCAAGCTGCCTGGAGCCCAATTCTTCGTTTTGGGATTGCCGCTTCTGTTTGGCTGGTGGTGGCCATTGTGCAGGTTCTCCTCGCCTCCCCTCCCCTCCCCCCCTTCCCCTCCACTCCCCTCTGCTCCCCTCCCCTCCAGAAAGACAAAGAGAATATTTCCAAATCATCCTGTTGCAGAAAAAAGTGCTCCATTCCATGTAAAACAATGTCTCCCCTCTTCAGAAGCCTTTTCTATCTCCACCAAGAAAATAAATAGCACCTAGCAAGAAGGAGGGATGATAGATGATGGCCTAACCATGTTCAAGAGTTGGAAATGTTGAGGAAAAAAATAGGTCTCACTCTACTTTCCTAAATTCTGTCTATTCGCTCCTTTGTTCACCTTTCATGCAGCATTTTCATGATGCAAAAGATATTCTTAGGTGGTATTTCAAAATGCATTGACTTGTTCCAATTGATTGGAAGAAGCCACCAGGATGTTTGCAAAAAGGTTCTCTGGATTCTTGTGGGAAGTTGACCTGCCTTGCAGTTCCTCAGGGATTCTTGGTTCTGTTCCAGATGTTGGTGTCCGTTGGGTTATATCAACGTTTTGTGGAGGACAAGATTCATCAGTTCATTGACCTTTGTTCCTTGAGCAATGTGAGTCACACCCATCACCAGATTGTCTGTTCCCCAACTTGGAGACTTAGATTCCCAGGGCTCCCCTGTCAGCATGGCCATTGCTGACAATCCTGAGAGCAAAAATGCACACACATCTGGATGAGAAGATCTGAGCTGAAACTAGATTCTGGATTCTTCTTTTCTGCGCTTCTCTTACCCATTCCTTCCTTACAGCTACCTTCTTTTCCACTTTTTAAGGTCAGATCTCAGCTCAGATAAAGATTTGCAACCTACTTTTACATTTCTAAAAAAAGCAGGCGGTTATAATGTAGTGCAACTATTAATAATGCGGTAATAACGAGGGCATGGGGAGTTCCAGCTGAACAAGTCATTTCATAATTGGGGGCTCCCACCCCCATATATGCAGTGCGAGGCTAATTTGCCCTTCAGGATGTCTTAATTTGCACTTTTTAAATGGCCGAATGTTCATTAAGAAATTATTTCATTTTTTAAGCCAGTTTCAGCTGATTTGTGGCTGCTTTTAATTGCTTACCTGAGGGATTCTGATGCAAGTTTTAGGCTTTGCTCTGAGCCATTTTTAAAAACATTTACATTGCTTTATAGGCTGGTTTTTAAAAGGTGTTCCAAGCCAACCTGGGGGGAAATGTGTTAACTCTTAAAATAAGCCAGATGCATTTGGAAGTGTCCTTGTTTCCCTGTAATATGGACCTTTCTTTGTAATCCCTGCAGGTATCCGTGTTCATCTTGACACACAGGTGCTACGGCTTCTACATCCATGGGAGAAGTGTCCACGGACATGCTGATGTGAACTTGGACACAATGCTCTCTTATCTCAGGAAAGAGGAGGTAACCCTGGCTTCTGGTCTTTGGTCCTTCACCACGTGGCATGGAGGCTTCTCTTTCTAACAGACTCTTGCGGGACTGTGTCATTGTCTTGGGCCCTTCTCAAGGTGAATGTGGCTGGAGGTTACCTGCAGCTTGGTCCTTCAGTTGAAGACAGGTGGTCTTCTCCTTGCTCCTTGCTTTTCACCTTCTAACAATGGGAAGGATTCATTTATGGTCCGACTCCATGGAAGTGTTCAAAGAGAATGCCCAACCTGTTAGCATTCTTGCCTCCTCATGCTTCTTCTCACCATCAGAGCCATCATAACAGCGAGCAACGGCTGATCTCCGTGAATTTATCTCGCTCTTCCAAAGTGACCGAATTGGGGCTTCTTGGTAGCCATCGGGATGTAGCAAGGAATTGGGAAGAGGAACCATTCTCTTCTCTGAAACACCAACTCCAGTCTTCTCAGCCAACAGTGTTGATTCCAGAAAACATCTGGGTTTCTCCTCCTCCTCCTCCTCCTCCTCCTCCTCCTCCTCCTCCTCCTCCTCCTCCTCCTCCTCCTCCTCCTCCAATCTTCCTTATGTGTCACCTCTTTCAATTATACAAGCACAAGATGCTGAAAAGCAGTCAGAGGAAGGCCGATGTGGGCTAAATATTAGGAAAAAATTCTCAGTGTTAAAAGCAGATGAACACCAGAACAAGGTTAAACAGCCAGTTCTTACGGATACTTTAATCTGGATTCTTTCACTGAGCAAAAAGTTTCCAACTTAAGAGTCCCATAATTTAAATCTGCAAAATTGAAGGGAGGACTAGAGAAATGGTAAATATAGAAATCTTTACTGTATTCATGTGTTTCCACTGTAACTTTTCGCTTCCTGTTGGTTTTCTTCCCAGGACAATCTTTGTCCTCTGAGGGGTTTGGAGGCTAACTCTGAGGTGCAGACCTTCGAGGTGCTTCTCACTGACCGGACTCGGACCTTCTATGACCGAATCCTCCTCTCATTAATGGAGGTAGCAGATCTTGCAATGTTTTCTTAATTGCTTTTCAGAAATGCTGCACAAGCATCCTTAAGAATGATTTAGCTATCCTTCACGGCAGAGAGACTCGGTGATCCATCTCATAAGGCCCGTTTCCTTCTATGCCACCCTCCAGAGATGAGGGGGCAGGAATTCCACACAGTTGATCTTAGCCAAAAGGCTGAGAAATTCCCAGTGAACATTGAGTGCACAAAATCTGTCTTGAAACATAAAACATTTTTCTCCTTGGCTATCTGCAAGGGGAAGCTGTAGATGCCACTAATGAAACATGAATTGCAATATTGTGACATTACCTGCCTTTTGTTATGCCCATGGTGTTATGCCTGGACATAAGATGCAAACATTATGATGCAATGACACACATTTTCTCGTGCTGGTGAACTCATAATCCTTTTATTTCTGTAGGCCAGCGAGTCTTTCAAACTTAGCTTAGAAGTGAACCCCATACCATATGGACTAGAAGCTGCTTCTTTGTAATACTTCATATTAAACAAAATTGTTGCAAAAGCAGTTCTGATGCACTTCTGGGGAGAGTAGTGCTAATTAGCAATCACTTATTCATGTTTAGGTGAGGGAGCAGCTAGAGTGAAACAATAAGTAGGAAGCTTCTACCTAAAGGCACAGTAGCTCTGAAATGCCTCCATTCACCCTCATTCAGTGGTGGGGACTGCTGAAAGTTCGAGCTATGAAAAGATCCTGAGACCACTGAGAAAAATGATAAAAAGTGCCAAAAATCTTGGGCATGTTTTTTGTCAAGGGTGATCAGAGAGAAAAATAGCAATTCCCAACTGAACAAAGAAGCATTTAACATTGGATTTATTGTGGCAGAGAGTTTGTGGCCTAAGAGGACCTCTTCAAGCCTGAGTAGCCGACCAGGGGAACAAAGGCTCCTATAAATCTATCTAGCTCGTTGGGTGTCACGAAACCATATTATTTTTTTATTTCTTAGAAGTGAACCCTGGTTGAACTTTCTGAGTTTAGCTCCTTCAAGGACCAGTGGCTGAGTGTAGCCATCCTATTTTCTCACTTTCTACTTCAAACTCTAATTGAAAACTCCCTCTGTGGCTGGAGATGAGTTCTCAAGCACAGGCAGGTGAAAATTGAACTGACATTTCTCCTGCTGAAGGGAAGATCCAAGTAAAATAAATCCATTTCCCCCCCTCCTTTTCACCAGTGCCTACCAGGGGGCAGGTTTGAACTTTTAAAGTCCATGAATGTTCTCCTTGCAGCATCAGAGAGGACTCCGAAGTCGCCCTGATCTTCACGAGCTGAGGCTGAAAGGCTACCATGCACTGAATTGGTTCCTGGTGTCCTTCTTGGAACACGTGAGTCTTCAGTCGCATTTGGCTAAACTCCTTCCAGGGACTTTGCTCGCTCTGTTGCTCTCGGGAGCAGAGCAGTCAGAAAAGAGCTCTAACTATGGTTTGAGCAGAACATTGTCAAGTCCAAGTCAACAGATGCCAAAGATGGTCAACGGAATTCCTAGGTGTGTCAAAGACATTGTGCAAACTGCCCTGTTACAGCCAGTTGGAATTTTACTTTATTATAATTCTTTTTGTCACCAAAACTCTATTCTTTTTTAAAAAATGTATTAGAGTTCATTTTATTAATTTAACTTGTCCCATTTATCACGGCCACTCACTCCAGAAGAATCAAACTCTTTTTGAAACATCCTTGAGGAAGAAGAAAGGAATAATAATAATCATATTGACCAAATAATTGACAAAATCACCATCAGTCAATTGCAAAAGGCAGCTTGACGTGGAATGTTACATCCCCGGGGGAGACCTTTAATCCCATCAAACAACCACATCTCCCAATCCCAGATCCTTGGGAAGGACTCAGTGGGTGGATAAAACTGCCACATCCCATCTAAACATCTGGTTGATGTGCAATGAAGCATAATATAACAGCGATTATTATGTCTACTCTGAATAAGCTGTTTTCTCTCTCGGACCGTTTCCCTTTTAATCGGTCCTTTCTCTAACCACTTCTCATTCTGTCCCCACCCTTTAGAGATACAAAGATATGGACTACATAGTGAAGGACAAGTTTTTCTCAGAGAGGGTCATGGACCTGGAATTTCAGGAGCCGGGAGACCTCTCCATTCTCTATAACGGTACCCACCACGTGCTTTCCTATCGGGATCTACCGGTAGCTCTTAAGGGCTGGCTCACACGATTCAGGCTGTACTTGGAAGTGAGGTTGAACCCTCAGAATTATCCTACATGACAGTCTGACCTTGGCTCTGGTGACTTTCTCCTTCAGATGACGGTGCGTTGTTCAGCCGGACGCTCTTCTATGGCCACGAATTATTGCTCCTTCTCTTTGAAACTCTCCTCTTCTGCGCTGTGGATTTAGGGGCACAGAATTTTGTGCTCTCAGCGGTTGTTACCTTTGCCGTGCAGAAGGTAAAAGTTTCTAGATAGAGAGGAAATAGTTGGAAAATGCCATTTCTCTTTGTTTTCTTAAAATTACACATGATGTAGCATGAGGAAGATAAGCTTTGCCCCCCCCCCAAAGTTTGCTTTTAATTCATCGGAAGATCAGCTGCAATACCGTGTGTGTGTGAGTGATAATTCAACTCCCGGGAGTGTTAAGGGCTTCAATAAGATGTGAGATTGAATCTGGCAATCTGGCCTGAAATGACATGTGTGAATTGAGGAAGCTGTGAGATGGTTTTATGTGCAATCGGCATGCATCCCAGCCAGCCGTGCTCACTGACACAGAGCTGCCAACCCCAGCTTAGCATGGCACTCGGTAAACAGGGCCAGCAGTCTAGCGAGGTGGTTCTCGTGGAGACTTAATCGGCTTTTTCCTGACCCTCTTGGAGAGAGGGAAGATGAGGGTCCGCTGCATTGAGGACAAACGGAGGCCCGTCTGTGTTTCAGCTTGTGCAAGTGGCGCGTGACACACTCGGAAGGCGAAATCTAGCAGAGAAGACCTTGGTGGAAAAACAGTTCCTGATCTGAGAGCCACCATCAAGCCCTTCCACGTGGGAAGAGAAGAAGACCCTGCTGGGCCAGGCTGCCGATGTGCTTGGAAAGAATCCCAGACTTCTCAGCCTGGGAAATTTCATCTTTTAGGGAAGAAAAATGTCCAAATGGTTCTTATTTCTGGGATTCTCATTCAAACAAAGCATGTGAAAGAATGTGGGGGGGGAGTATATTCCCTCCCCCCCGGGGCCCTCAAAGACTTGATGCCTCTGCTTGCAAGTTTGGATGGCCATGTGCTTCCGTAGGCCCAGCACATTCCCCGTAGAATTATAGGGAATCCTCAAATTACAACTGTCTGTTTAGTGACTGTTCCAAGTTACAACGGCACTAAAAATGTGATTTATGACTTTTGTGATTTATGATTGAACTGCTGTTATGCTGGCTGGGGAATTCTGGGAGTTGAAGTTCACAAGTCAGTTTGGAGACCCCTGCTCTACAGTGGACTAGAAACCTGCATGCTTGCAAACCCCTATCTTACATGTATGAAAACCAGCTTTTGAAAGTGTGACCTCCATGTACATTTCCCAAATGAAAATAAAAGGTTGCACTTGAAAACAAAGACTTTATTGTGATGTCGGGTTTGGGGGTGCAGAACAGAGAGATGGTATTGAGTTGGAGGAAAACCTAAAGGGGCAAAAAAAAAAATCTAAATTCATGAATGGAGACATTTGTCAGGGGGTCCTGCTGGCCACCTGCCAGATCGGGGGGTGCTGACCGGTGCTGAACGCGTGGGCCTGCTCTTCTTCAGATCCTTCTTCAGTCTCCACAAATGTCAGTTTCTGGAGCGTGCTGGGGACACTCTAGAGATGGACAAAGAGAACCATGGTAGCATTATGTGATCACAAGCCACGATTATTGTAACGATCAGCACCAATGCCGTGGGAGCCATTCCTCCCCCCCCAAAAAACACATCATCTTATGGGCACCCCGTGTTGGTCAACAGCTGTTTTGGGTATCTCCATCACCCAAGGAAGTCAGCTTCCTGACCTGCAATACAGGGAGTCCTTGACCTACAGCCACAATTGAGCCCAAAATTTATGTCGTTAAGTGACACATTTGCTAAGTGAGTTTTGCCCCATTTTACGACCTTTCTAGCCACAGTTGTTAAGTAAACCATTGCAGTTGTTAGTAATCAGGTCGTTAAGTGAATCTGGCTTCCTCATTGACTTTGCTGGTCAGAGGTCGCAAAAGGGGATCATGTGACACCCCCCCAGGGACACTGCAACCGTCATATACGTGAGTCAGCTGCCAAGCATCTGAATTTTGATCATGCAACCCTGGGGATGCTGCAACGGTTGTCAGTGTGAAAAAATAGTCATAAGTCGCTTTTTTCAGTGCCATCGTAACTTCGAATGGTCACTAAATGAACTGTTGTAAGTCGAGGACTGGCTGTACTTGCCTCCTTGACTTGAAGCCACCATCTTAGATCTCAAATGGGACCTCTTTTCCTCCACCCACAGCCTGGTTTTTGTAACCTTGGGTCCAGGCCCACTCGCTCAACCAGAAATCAAAGTCTGGGCCGTTGCTGAAGTTAAAATCCCGCCATTTTTCAGGTGTTTCCTTCTCCGGTGGGAAAGGGGCCTGTTGCTCTGCCTCACTCTTGGTCCCTGAGGACCCCTTTGGGGTTTGTCTTGGTGGAGGTTCAGAGTTCAGGTGTCGTTGGAGAAGCTTTTCAACGGGCACCGCTTCCCTCTGCTGGGAAACAGTCCCACTTTCCCCCCTCCCCACCTGTGGAAAAAGACCCCAAGGAAAAAGCCACCTCAAGAGGGCTTCTCTTGGGATTTCATGGAGTGGGGAGTCACACTGAGTTTTGAAGAAAAACTAAAGACTTGATTCCTTCCGCCAAATTGAATCGGAGTGAATTAAAAATCCAAAAGTATTTTTCTTCACTAGCCTCACCCCAACCCCGCCCTTGATTTGGATGGGACAATTCTGGCTTGAAAGCTTTAGTTGCTAGTTTCTGGGGCCTGGGCTGCAAGGAAAGGCTCTTCTGAGTCTACTCAAGAGCAGGCAATGGGCTCCCGAGTAGGTCTTCCTGCCAGTTGGCCTTTGATAAGCAGCAGCTGGGGCTGGGCGGAGACCAAAACCGGCTCCAAGCAAACATCTGTAGGAGCTGCTCTCTTCATTCTTTGGATTGCATTTCTTGGTGGAACCTAAGATTGTTGATGACGGTTTGTTTCCTGGCTCTGTCTCTTGTTCCTTGCCCTTTGGGGTGACAGTTGACTCCTTTTCTTCCATGGTTTATTTTGGCCTCTGGGTTTCTTCCCTGTGACCCACAGAATTGGGCAGCTTGTGTAGGCTCTACCTACACAATAACTAGTCTTCTTGAACCTCTCTTGGTTTATTGTCCTTTGAATGCCAAAATGCGTCCTTCTGCCCTTTCCTGGGGATTTTCTCTCCCCGTAGTCCTTCCTCATCTAAGCCAGGTTTTGGCAACCACGTTGTCCTTCCTCACCTGTGCTCCCATGGACCATGGAAGGCTGGAGACTGGGTTGGTGGCAGTGGCTGGCTTTGAATCAGGGAACCTTCCGGAAGCAAGTTGTATTTTTGCTCTGAAATCCTGTGGAGGCAAGAATTGCGTTTTGAGGAGGCCAGCTGACCTGTTGGAGGGATCAGTTCCACTGTTCCCTCCAACTGGCTGGCGAATTCTGGGAATTGAAGTCCACCTAACTTAAGAGTGGCCATGGCTGGGAAACATTGATCTATATCAGGGGTCTTCAAACTTGGCCCTTTTATGACTTGTGGACTTCAACTCCCAGACTTCAACTCCCAGCATTGCTGGCTGAGGAATTCTGGGAATTGAAGTCCACAAGTCATAAAAGGCCAAGTTTGAACACCCCTGATCTATATGTTGGGAAGTTCATACAAGGTTAAAAAACACCCAGTAGAGGTTAATAGTTTGGCTGTATTGACTACACGCTTGAACCTATGTAACTACAAAGTCTCCTGCTTCAGCAGAGGGTTGGAGTAGAAGACCTCCGAGACCCCTTCCAGTCCTATGATGCTCTGGTCTAACTTCAAGGAGCCACTGGGTGACTTTGGATCAAGTGCTCACGGTCTCTCCTAGGTTCTTCTGAAGATAAAATAAGGGGCGGTCTGCCTCTATACACCCTTTGGATCTTCTTAGAGAGGTGCCACATACAGTAGTCCTCGACTTACAACCACAATTGGGCCCACATTTTCTGTCGTTAAGTGGGACATTTGTTAAATGATTTTTGCCTTGCAGCTGTTAAGTTAGTCACCCATTGTTAAGTAAATCTGGCTTCCTCCAATGTCTTGATTTGTCAGAACGTCATAAAAGGAGATCCCATGACCCCGAGACACAGTGACAGTCATAAAGATGAGTCAGTTGCCAGGCATCTGAATTTTGACTATTTGACCACAGGGCTGCTGAAGAAGTCATCAGTATGAAAAACAGTCATGTCACTTTTTCAGTGCCTTTGTAACTTTGAACAGTCACTTTGAACTGTTGTAAGCCGAGGACTTACCTGTACTGTTTTTTGGTTTTTGTTTTTAAATCCCAACCAGGATCAATGTAAACCAGAATGTTTGGCTTCCTTTTGTGCAAATATTGGCGAGGGAAGCTTAGCAGGCAGCTTTGTGCTGTGGCAGGACTGACACCCAGGCCCACAAAGCAGCACAACTGAGCCTCTGTCTTTCCCCATCACTTGGTACCTCCAAATCTTTCTCTGCATCGTAGTTTTCCAGAGTTTGGAATGCTTGGGAATAAACCTCCAGAGCTTTTGCATGGAACGCCATCTCAACGCCGATGAAATCTAAGAAGATCTTCTGTAAGGTAAAGAAACAGTGCAGCAAAAGGTGAGTCCTGGTTTTAATTCCCCTAACGCAGTGGTTCTCAAACTTTTTCAGTTTGAGACCCCACTTGCCCCGCCCATGCGCGGTGCGACCCTGGTGCGCGCGCGCGCACGCGTGCACACCAGGCCGATCCGTGCATGTGTGGCGCGCGCGTGACGGGAAAAAAAAGCAAAAACAAAATGGCGGACCGCGAGGGCCGATCCACGCATGCACGGCGCGTGCGCGACGAAAAAAAACAAAAACAAAACAAAACAAACACAAAATGGCAGACCGCGGTGTCCAGCGACCCCCGCGAAACGATCGTTCGACCCCAAATGGGGTCGCGACCCATAGGTTGAGAACCACTGCCCTAACGGTTTCTTTCGTAAACAAATGGCTGGCATATTTTCTTATCTTCACCAGAACCGATCTGAATAAGTCATTTTGGAAGTGCACTTTTCCTCCTAAAGATCGGAAAGTGATGGGCTTGATGGGAAATTGAAAATCCCACACGCCTGCTCTATAATGGAATAATATAACCTGTTCTAGCTTAATGCTCCTGTAATCGCAAGATCAAAATAACAGACTGAAAACAGAGGAAGCAAATTGCAGAAAAATATAACGCTTCCTTCCTTCCTTCCTTCCTTCCTTCCTTCCTTCCTTCCTTCCTTCCTTCCTTCCTTCCTTCCTTCCTTCCTTCCTCCTCCTTTCTGCAAACCCCACTAGCACTGATGATGTTACCTAGTTGGGTCATGAAATGTCTGCAAGAAAACAACCAAGTTCAGGGAAAACCAAGGACCCCACAGTCCTCCTCCTCCTCCCTCTCTCCTTTTCTTTCCTCCTCCTGCTCTTTCTCCTTCCTTCCTTCCTTCCTTCCTTCCATCCTGCCTTTGTCTTTCTTCTCTCTTTTCTCTCTCTTTCTTCCTCTCTCTCTCTCTCTCTCTCTCTCTCATACAACAATCTGATAGAGAACACGCGTATATTTCTTTTCAAATGTTCCTCTTTCCTTTTCGATTTCTAAGTTGCAAATTGACAAGACCTCGTTTCCTTTAGCAGCTGCACTGACTTCCTGTTGGTGAAAAGAACTGAAACCAAATTTTGAATGTTTTATTCATTTTTTCCAGCAATAATCAAATCCAGTAATAATCAAATGTTCCAATATTTATGATTACATCAATACATTCAGGTTATGTACAATGCTGAATGTTTTAATAAAGGAATTTTTTATTAAAAAAAATACATTCAGGTTACTTATCGCAATATGGGTTTTTCTCAGTTTTTATGTGAGACCTCACACAGTGGTCTATTGTGCTGCTTTTGTTGTGTTATATGATAATTTTGGAGTTGGGCACTCTCAATCAAGAATTTTTTTAAAAAGTAAAAAATGATAATTTTCAGCAAATAAGATTCCTCTCTGGCTGTTTGCTTGATGTAGGTTGCAATTCTGAGATACAGCTATGATGGGTCTATTTAAAAAAATACTCTCTTTGTTGCTCTGTGTGTGTATATTGTGCATTCTCACAAGGTTGTACCCAGCCCCACGCATGTTTTAATTTGGAAAAGTCTCCAGCAACCACACAAATAATTAAAGAGTCTTAAAAGCTTTTGAAGCAGCTGCTAAACAGATTACCTGGATATCTTTTAACTTCTGCTTCTGGAACTCATCTACGGTCTCTTCAAGCTGCTGAGTGGACCGGCTTGCGTCCACTGAAGCTTTGTGTGCTTGAGACTCAACCTAGCCCAAAAGGGATGGAACATGGATGAGATGGTTTCCCAGAACCCAGGGAGGTAATTTATTTATTTAATTAATTAATTAATTAGATTTCTATGCCGCCCTATTCCAAGAACTCAGTGCTGATGTGATGCACCTTCCTTATGGGGAAGGTGCATCACATCAGAACCACCTTCCCTATCAATGGTATTGAGCAAGAGGGAAAAGGAGCATCTTTTCCTAGTATCTATCTAGATATAAGTAGCTAATTTGGTACAAGGCAGCATCTCAAGAGCTCTCTTTTTTTGCGATGGGGCAAAAGCTTGATCTTCTTTCTGAAGGTACATCCAACAGCTAGGCCTTGTGAGGGCTTCATAAGGAACTTCATCACATCATATAGGGAAGCAGTTGTGGATCAACTCAGCTGCATCTCCTCCTGAGCTCATGAACTTACATGAATGATAGAAAGTATCAGATGGGACAATTCTCCTGGGCCCTCATACAACATCTGGGAAAAATGTGCAGAAGACATACTGTGTGGGAGCACAGCTCAATTACTTTGATTTAGTGCCTAAAAGAAAGGCAAATGCTTTTCATGGACTGATTTGAATCTGAGACTTAGTATCTTGAGGTGTCTTTTGGCCAAGCCTTCTCCAGCCTGGTAGCCCTCTAGAAGTTCTGTCTGGAAATTATAGTACTTGAAAATTCCCATATCTAAAAGGGGCTTACAGAAGAATAATCTGCCTTATTAGGTGGTCTTCGGGCATTTCTTCTTATTGGAAAAAATATTTTCAAAAAGAAATCTTGGAACTTTTCTTGTGGATGTCGCCTTCTTGAACACTGTATCCAGTAGTAGATATTTATTCTGGAGAATGGCTCTTGTATTGGGGGATTCTCACCTCAGTCTTTATTTTAAAAATACTGTTGGGTCTTTGGTGGTCTTCTACAAGGAGAGAAACTTCTTACCTGTAACTGAAGGTGATAGTCAAGGCAAAACACTGGATAGGAAACAGAACATTTGAGTATTGAAGCTTTTTTCACAGTAGCAGTTCTGGCTGTGGTGGAGTCAGTCTTACAAGGCTGGGCTAAGCCATGGCTAAAATAAATGGTTTCTTTAGAACAAAATCATACATCATGCTTTGCAATGTGCTGGTTCTTTCAGTCAGCTCATCACTCTGATCTGGGAGGAGAGGAAGGAACAATAGATCAGAAAGAGGTCTAATAGTGCTCTTCCAAACATTGCCTTTGGACCGGTGTCTGGTCTCTCTGAACTAAAACTTGCATTTATCAAGCAAAGAGAAGCTACAGAGAGCTCTGGCATTCGGTAGCTTCAACACGAGGGGGCAGCCCTGTCCATGAATCAGTCACAGAGCCCTTCGGAAGATTTGCCTGTTGAGCTTGGGTGGAGAAACAGCAGGAGGAGATATTTCTGGACTTGGGGAGGCAGAAGAAGGAGTTAGATGGTGGGTAGGTCATCTGATCAACGATAATCATCTGAAGGTTGGAGCCCAGCTGGGTCATTTAGACTCTGAAGAATAGTCTCAGAGATGCCCAGGTTGACTGTTTGCATCGCTTGGAGAGGGAAAACATTTGGTGAAAGGAACGCACAACCACATTTGGAAGAAAGGAAATGAGGAGTTGTAATTGTGTGGGCGTGTGTCTCCATCTGGCTGTCTGCAGACTGTGTCAAAACATGGGAATGAATCCCAGAGTGAGCAGATTCAAAGCCCATGCTCCAAGCCTTCTTTGATAACCTAGAAATGCTGGATGCTCCTTCCCTGGCCTTTCAGAATTAGGGGGCACCAGATTTTGATCCTAAAGACCAAGCTGAACTGTTCCTCTGTGGAGGGAGGAAGGGGCCAAAAGAGACGTGGCCAGCAAGTTGGCATCTGCATTCCAGGATCTGTGAGGATGGGAGGGAAGGGGGTTGTTTCCCCTGCTCCTGAGAATATGATAGTGAAGATGCCAGAGAGATGACCAAGAAGGCATCCAGAATATACTAGGCAACCATGAGGCAAAAGAAACAAGCTCAAGGAAAGGAGATAAGAAGAGCTTCTGAGTTGGTTCCCCCCTGCCCCTGGGGGGGAAGGAAGGAAGGACTTGCAAGATCCCCCTATTATAACCTGGTGCTTCCCAACTTCATCAGCTTTAAAATGTGAGGACCAAGCTGGCTGGGGAATTCTGGGAGTTGTGGTCTCCACTTCTTAAAGTTGACAAGGCTGGAAAACAGTCAATAAATCTTAATCAAATAGAATTCAAGTCTTCCAGTTGAATCCATTCCTGGTCTATCTCACCAAGCTGCTAGACTGGCCCTAGGAAAAGAGAACATGTTGGTTTATCAGATGTTTGCTCCTTTTCCCATCCAACAGTGATGGATGAGCCATGCCACCATTGGTCTCCCTCGCCGTTCTACCAGTCTCCAGGTGTCTTTCTCCCTTTCCCTGGTGTTATTACTTAAGTCATGTCCCACCATTATTTTGTACAACTCAAGATATGCCTAATACTCTCTCCTCCTGTTTTCCCCACAACAAGCGGGTGTTGAATTGTTGAGGTGTGTTGGGTTGAGAGCGAGGGGCTGGCCCCAAAGTTAACCACCTGCCTTCCCTGCCCAGAGGAGAAACAGAATTCACCACCTCCTGGTTTCTAATCTGGTATCTTCACAGTTAACCCCAAATTAGCTCCTACAGCTGCTCCTGCTCTGCCCCCCTCTGAAAGATTTTTCTAAAGGATTTGCTCTTCTCTCTCTCTCTCTCTCTCTCCCTCCCTCCCCCTCTCCCTCTCCCTCTCCCCCTCCCTCCCTCTCTCCCTCTTCCTCCTCCTCCTCCCTCCCTCTCTCCCTCTTCCTCCTCCTCCTCCCTCCCTCCCTCTCTCTCCCTCCCTCCCCCTCTCCCCTCCCCCTCCCTCTCTCTCCCTCCTCCTCCCCCCTCCCTCTCTCTCTCTCCCTCCCCCTCTCCCTCTCCCTCCTCCTCCTCCCTCCCTCCCTCTCTCTCTCTCCCTCCCCCTCCCCCCTCCCTCCCTCCCTCTCTCTCCCTCCTCCCCCCTCCCTCCCTCCCTCCCCCCCTCTCTCTCTCACTGCAGGCATTTGGTTCTTCAAATTCCTGCTTAAAATATCTGCAGGAAGAAGTGTGATTAAAAAAAATGTTTTTAATCTCTCAGAATTATCCTGTATCCCAGCAAGATCTTATCCCCCCCCATAGGTTTAATATTTCATGAAAAGAAGGTGACTGCTATTCTTGCTGGCATTTTATAGGTGTGCATGCTAAGAAGCTGTTTTGATAACAATCCCAGACCCCAAGGAATTTGCAGGAAAATCTTAATCTTTTTATCTCTCTGAAGGTGAAGAAGGAGCATTTGACTGGCTTTGCAAAAAACACGCTTGGAGACAGAGGTTACGAAAACAACTAGTATTGGGGGGGGGGTTTGAAGTTCTCTCTCTTTTGTGTGTGTGTGCTTAAAAACCTCTTTCTGTGCCCCTGAAGGCAGGATAAGAAGCAATGAATAGAAACTGATCAAGGAGAGAAGCAACCTAGAACTAAGGAGAAATTTCCTGACAGAACAATTAACCCGTGGAACAACCTGCCTCCAGAAGCGGTGAATGCTCCAACACTGGAAGTTTTTAAGAAGAGACTGGACAGCCATTTGTCTGAAATGGTGTAGGGTTCCTGCCTGAACAGGGGGTTGGACTCGATGACCTTCAAGGTCCCTTCCAACTTTATTATTATTATTATTATTATTATTATTATTATTATTATTATTATTATTATTATTATTATTATTATTATTATTATTATTATTATTATATGCAAAGGTTTCCTGGTCTCAGCCTAATAACCCTATTCCTTGGCTAAAATCTAGAATGGGGAAAAGCATCTGAATTAACTAGGATCCTGTAGCATATTTTTAATCTCTTTGCTTTAGCTTTGTAGCCCTATGATGTACATAAACATGGAGTGGGGGGAATTATTTAATTTGCATCTGGATGTAAATGTATTTAATTTTGCATTTCAAATTAAAATGCAAATCCAAAACCCAGTGAACGTGCAGATTGAGACTTCCTCATAGTATAGCTGCTCAGTTCAACATAATATATTGTAATCTCAAAGGTTGCAAAAAATGCATATATTTATGAAAATGTAGTACCAAAATATTCCTGCAGAGGAAAGGATGGATGAAATTTGAATTGCCAGGCAACATTGCAAGCAAAAAAAAACAATAACAACAACAACAAAAAACCCAGCAGTTTGGAAAAAGTGAACCAAGAGACACTGTTGTGTGAAGTTTAGGAAAGATTCTTAACTTGGCCAGTTCAGTCGTGGAGCAGAATTGAAAAAGTCCCCGCTTGACATTTGCAAAAATGAGAAACTACAACCCACGGCTTGTCCATCTGTGAGGGAGGTTTGGCACCTCTGGGTATTAAACTATGTCCCTGTGGTTTCTCACTTTGCTTCTCTCAGGGCTGCTGGTAGCAATCGAGAGAAATTAATTGTCTATTGGCGTTCCTCAGTTGAGGGACCTTTTCCCCCAGCACGTCTGTTTCCAATCATTTCGGTTGCTTTGTGGATAGTTTTTCGGAAGAAATCATTTTGGCAAAACAAACGACCCTTGGCAAAAAAAAAAAATTCCCTTAAATTGGGATTTTCTGAATCTGAATTCAACGATTGTGGGCAGTGGTGGGATTCAGCCGGTTGGCACCACTTTAGCAAAACCGGTAGCTAATTTTTTGTTGCCCAGGCCCACACAGAGAACCGGTCGTTCACCTGTTTGAATCCTACCACTGATTGTGGGGTGTTGGGGAGACTGGGCTACCTTTGGCCTGGGGTCCTAAAGGGAGACTCCCGGACTGGAGGTGGTTGCTGGATCATTGGCAGACTCCACACACCCCCCCACTCTCTGCTCTCCATCCTTCCGTCTTTTTGATGTACAGGTAGTGCTTCAGGCCATAATTGAGCCTGAATTTTCTGCTGCTAAGTGAGACATTTGTTAAATGAGTTTTGCCCCCTTCTACGACCTTCCTTTGCTACAGTTGTTCAGTGAATCTCTGCACTTGTTAAGTTAGTAACACAGTTGCTGAGTGAATCTGGCTTCCCCATTGACTTTGCTTATCAGAAGATCAGGGGGATCACGTGACCCCAGGATACTCAACCATCATAAATATGAGCCAGTTGCAAAGTGTCTGAATTTTAATCATATGACTTTTGGGATTCTGCATCAGTCATAAGTGTGAAAAACAGTCATCAGCCCCCCTTTTTTTGCTGCTATTGTAAATTTGGTCACTAACGGTAGTAAGTCAAGGAGTACCTGTATTAGTTGCATGTTCCTTTTTTATTACCTCTTTTATGGGTTTGATTATTTTACTTCTGTTTCTGTTTCATTTTCTTCCTTTTCATTATTGTGAGCTGCCTAGAGAGATAGGTAGCAAATAGATTTAATAAATAAATCAGTGTTTCTCAAGTTTAACTCCCAGAATTCCCCAGCCAGCTGAAGTCCACACATCTTCAAACTGTCAAGATTGAGAAACACTGAAATAATAATAATAATAATAATAATTATTATTATTATTATTATTATTATTATTATTATTATTATTATTATTATTATTATTATTATTATTATTAATCATCGCACAGTCAGCCAGATGTTCAGACTGGATTTGGCATTTTGTCTACCTATCAAGTCCTTCCCTGTAGTACCATTAAACATCCACATCTGTCCTGGGATAGGCAGATGTGGATGTTTGATGGTATTACAGATATTGTCACAGGATGAAGCAGTTCCTAGTAAGGCTGCCTTTTGCAACTGACTAATGGCAAATTTGTCAATGCCAATGGTGTTCAAGTGGTGCTCCAGTTGTTTTGGGATTGCACCCAAGACGCCTATTACTATTGGTACTTCCTTTGCTTGCCTTTGCCACAGTCTTTCTATTTCTATTTGTAAGTCTTTGTATTTTGTTATCTTCTCCAGTTCTTTCTCATCTATTCTGCTGTCTCCAGGCACTGCCACGTCCAGTATTATTATTATTATTATTATTATTATTATTATTATTATTATTATTATTATTATTATTATTATTAAGTTTTGCAGAAGCCCCAGAAGAAATTGACCCAATTATGTTCAGCCAAGGATACAATCATATGCTGATTGGAGGGTGACTTCTGTCTGGTTTTCTCCAGCTTCTCTAGCTGCTTTATTTCATTCTTCCGGGCTTTGCTGAACTTTTTAATCTCAGCCTGTCGAAGGCAAGGAAGAAAAATCTGTTTGACCCCAAGGAGCTGAAAACATTTTATGCAGCCCTATATATCTGAGTGGTGTCTTTGCAGATTGACATGTTGGGCAAACCTGGTTTGTAAGTCCAGGCTTTGTAGTTTGCTGAGTTGTGTGAATTCAAGCAGCTATAGTTGATTCAAGAAAAGTGGGGAAGAAAACTATGGCAAGAAAGGAACTGTGGTTTGGAACATAGGGCCAAAGTCAATGGAAAGTAGCCGGGAGACGAGAATATTTGTGGCTCAGAATTGAACTGTGGCATCCTTGGTGCTCTCTGAGCTTGCTTGTTTTCTTGCAGATGTTTCATGACCCAAACTAGGGAACATCCTCAGTGTCAGAAGGGAGGGGGTATGTGGAGAGGAGGAAGAGGAGGATCAGGACGATCACAGGGACCTTTATGCTCTCTGAGCTTGCTTGTTTTCTTGCAGATGTTTCATGACCTGATGATGTTACCTAGTTTGGATAATGAAACATCTGCCCCAAAACAACTAAACTCAGAGAGCACCAAGGACTCCATAGTCTTCCTCATCCTCCTCTCCACAAACCTCACTCTTTCTATCACTGATGATGTTACCTAGTTGGGTTATGAAACATCTGCAAGAAAACAAGCTCAGAGAGCATCAAGAACTTAGATATTCCCTAGACAGAAAACTGAACTAACTGCTATCACCAGTTACAGTGACACTGGCAAAGAAGGTTGCCGTGCCCATTTTGCAGCTTTGTCCTACCCGTTGTGGCCCTTCAGCTTGGCAACCATGAAAGGTTGCCTACCTGCTTTGTAGGCAATTGAGAAAACCAGGAGCTTTCCCCCATAGAGTAGAGGTGTAGCTGCTTAGTTCCCATCTGGCATCGAGGGCCAAAGCTGTGAAGACTTCATGGACAGAAGATTGAAATGACGGTATTTCATCATTATCACCCCTCCCTCCTTGGACTTTCTGATTAAGCAGGGTAGGGAAAACGCCCTGAGTGATGCATCTAGCTCAGCTGTCCATTTGGGCCGTGGTTCTGCTGTTCTCAGCTCGGTGCTAAAAAAAAGAGAGGTGAATTGCTTACCTTGGCTTGTTTGATGAGTACGCCGTACACCTTGAGGGGCTCCACGACCTTCTGTTCCAGCCTCTCCACCTAAAGGAGAAATTGCCTTGGCCACTATTCAAAGGTCGCTGTCCACCGGCGGACACTCCTGAGCGATGTCCTGCTGAAGAAATGGCTCGGCAGTTGGCTCACGGCCTCTCTGCACTGCAGCTTGCTACTTAACAGCTGCACTCCAGATGTGTCATGGCAAGAATTAGCTGGGAACTTTGGGAGTTGTGGTCAGAATTGTCTAGAATCATATTGCTCAACACTGGCCACTTTAAGATGAATGGACTTCAACTCCCAGAATTCCCCAACCACGCTGGGTGGGGAATTCTGGGAGTTGGAAGTCCACAAGTCTTAAAGTTGCTCAACTTTGGCTTTGGCTACTTTAAGATGGGCGGACTTCAACTCCCAGAAGGCTAGGAAGGGAAAAGAAGATCACAAACCAGAGATTAGCAGAATTCTCTTATCTACACTGATCTTCCTGGTATAACAACCTTTGTACCACAGCTGTTGGCTTTGTAATCATCCACCCCATATCTGTCTGCTCATTGTTGGAAACAGAGTGCACCCTTGGAGTAATAGCATACAGGCAGAAATCAGTGGAACCCTTTCATCATCTCCTAAAATAAATCAACATCCCTCCATCCCATGTCATATCCATGTTGGTCCGTATTCTTTCCTTCCATTTTTGTAGAGGATGAATGTTCCCTTAGGGCAGGGGTCTTCAAACCTGGCCCTTTTATGAGTTGCGGGCTTCAACTCCTGGAATTCCTCAGCTAGGCACGTGTGCCTGGCTGAGGAATTCTGGGAGCTGAAGTCCACAAGTCATAAAAGGGCCAAGCTTGAAGACCCCTGCCTTAGGGGCTCAGACTTGTTGTCCAGGGGTGTGACATACAGAGGGGATTTCTATCACCAAATTCACCTCTGCTTGTCTGTAGTCCTGCACTTTGGCCAGATCCTCAGCAAAAGTCTTCACCGTCGTTCGCAGCTCAGGATTCTCTGTGTTGGCGTAATCGATGAGTTTTTTCACCAAAACGTCGGACTTGTCCCGAAGTTTGGCAGTCTTGCGGGTATAAGCAGCCATCAGGCTGCAAAAGCTGCCGAAGTATTTCTCGGCATTAGCAATTGTGCTCTCCATGATCTGCACTTGGGTGTCTCTGGAACAGAGGAACAAGAAGTCATTTCCCTTTTTAACTTGGATTCCTCTGAAACAGGAAGCAATTTCTTTTAAAAATTAAAAATCGAATTCTAGAAATTACATTCTTAGCCCCGTGGGGCCAATGTCAATCACCTATCATCCCCATCGGTAATAAAGGCATCCCAGAGACTTCCACCTGAGGCTTCAGCCTCCCTCCCTCAGATCTTCCTGCTTGCACAGAAAAGTCTGAATCTCCAACAAGCAACGCTCAATCCTGGTTGCAAGAGGGAATCTTTCTAATGAGAGTACTCCCCCCCCATCATACCTGAAAAGAATGACATTCATCTTTGCACGGGAACGTAGCTGGCCTCCACAGTCTTTCCAGCAGTGAACACGGTGAAGGGAGAGCTGCACCCTTGTCTTCTTAGGTGCTGCTCCTGACCTGGTTGGTATGGAAACCCATCAACAAAGATTTCCCCAAGGGAAAAGGAGTGGTTTCCTGGTTTCCATGGATCACAGATTCTTGAAAGCAAGATAATTTACGAAGCTGAGGTGGACTGAATATTTGTTTAAGCCAGTGCACCATGTGGATCAACCTCCTGGAGATTAAACCCTGCTGGGGTTGGGTTTTTTTTGTTGTTGTTGTTCTGCTTGACTTTGTCGGCTATTGACCAGTAGGAGAGTTCCATCTTGGTTCCCTTTTGTGGGTTTTTTTCTAGATGGCCTCTGGTGTTGAGCAGTGAGTTGTTTTCAATAAATATTTGTAGCTCAGGGTTGGAACCAGAGGTCCTTGACAATCTCTGAGCTTGGTGGTTTTCTTGCAGATGTTTCATGACCCAACTAGGGAAAATCATCAGTGCTTTGGAGTTGTTTTAAAAGGTACTAGGTCTCAAGGAAGCAAAATAGAGCAGAGGGAATGTTAAAAGTAGCAATGGAAAATCTCCGTTTGGGGAAAGATTGGGTTCACAAGATAGGAGGTTTAGCTCCTCTCTCTCTCTCTCTCTCTCACACACACACACACAAAGAGAGAGAGAGAGAGAGAGAGAGAGAGAGAGAGAGAGAGAGAGAGAGAGAGAGAGAGAGAGAGAGAGAGAGAGAGAGAGAGCAATGTCAGCTCAACTCCAACCCCTCTGGGCCCAGAAGAGGGTGGTGGAGAGCTTTCTGTGCAGTGGTGGTGATGATGATGACTTTTGCATGGCAAAAATTGTGGGTAAAACTAAGGTAAAACTAAGGCTGAAATTGTGGGTAAAACTATGGCAAAAATTGTGGGTAAAACTAATTGTGGGTAAAACTAAGGTAAAACTAAAACTCCAAGAATTGGCCCATGCATGGCTGATTGTCGGCCAGGTGTCAAACACAGATATTTAAAAAGATTTGGAGCAGTCACTAGCATCTTTTCCAAACACGTTTGATTGAAGGACTTCGGTCTTTGTAGTCAGCAGCAATCCAACTCAACTCGAAGGAGCCCGCCCCTTTGTAGTTCCCTGGGTGCCCTTTTAGGACAAGGAATGTGCCCTATTCTCAGAGGTCCAGCCATGCCCAAATCCTGGGAAAGATGCTACTGTAACTCCTGGCTGGGGCCTTCCGTTCCCAATCCCTTGTTTTACCCCAAGCAGCTGAAGGAGCAGTAAAGCTCAAAGGGAAGTTGTAGCTGAGCCCCTAGATTGAAAGAAAGGTCCTGAATGCTTGCAGTTTATCTGCTAATCTCATTCCTGTCCACTGAGAACATAAACAGTTCCTCCTTACAAAAACAGTCCAGCTGAAAACAATGCCCTAAGGAGAAAAACCCCACCCCATCGATGTGGACAGAGCAGGCTACTGTAGATAAACGGGGAACAAACCCCACACTCACCAGCACTGATGAGGTCCTCTAGTTGGGTCTGCAAGAAAACAACCCAGCTCAGAGAGCATCAAGGACCCCACAGTCTTCCTCTTCCTCCTCTTCCTCCATTCCACCAACCCCGTTCTCTTCTAGCACTGATGATGTTCCCTAATCATGAAACGTCTGCAAGAAAACCAGCTAGCTCAGGGGACACCCAGGACCCCACAGTTCAACCCTGAGCTACACATATTCCCTTCTGTTGGAGCTTCTAGTCAGCTCAGTGCTGAATTGTGTGAGCCAATATCCAAGGTTCCCTGAGGTTGAGACTCGGACAAACTTCCCAAAACTGGAGCCCTGCGATGCGGGCAATGCCTTATGGGTGTCACTGGTCTGCTCAAAATGTCAGTTGAAGAAACTGTTTCCATTTCTTCCATATTGCAAGAGAGCGAGAGAGGAGAACGTTCCTCTCACCACTCTGGATTCCCAAAGGCATGCCTAGTTTTGTTTAAAGGGCAAAGTTCCAGTTAGTTCTTGACTACTGGATGAAACCCTTGCCCCGCTGTTTTGTGTATGCCAGGCCAGACTTCTTGAGAGGCTGCGTGTGTGCATGCACACACATACACACACACATACAGGGTTGAGCCAGTCTGCATCTGCACAGCCTCCAAAATCAGTCAAAGAAGAAAATGTTTTAAAACTACAAAAGGATCACTCAGCATTGCTGATATCCTTGGGCAGAAAGTCCTGGAGAATGCTTATGTCTGCAGAATGAAGATTCCGATTGCTGATGTGGGTTTACCGCATCTTAAATTCAGCATCTTGGAGAAAATGGGGCCTGTTTCTTCTTGTGAGCTGCAGAAACCCCAGCCTGCTTGGTTTTCAGCAACACAATCCAAGGGTTGTTTCTATGTGCCTGGGGAGATTCTATCTTCAAACATCTTAGAAACATATTGTAAAATATATATATATATATATATATATAGTCTGGTTTATAAGGCAAACAGAATTTCAGCAAGTCAGGAGATACCCTTTGTGGGCAATTTAGACTCATGGAAACAACCGAGGGCAAATTCGGAGGGAAGCCACCAGTTTAAAGTGGTTATCTTCTCAAAACTTTCCCTTCTGCCTGTGTCTGTCCCAGTCTGCCAACAAATTTTAGCTTGTTAGAAAAAAGTAAGGTTTTTCTGAAGTTTTTTATATGCCCCGATAGCTCTCGGCATAGACTTCTTGCAGTGAATTTGAGAGAATCGAGACTGACTGTTCTGGTGATCTTATCAAAGTTATGAAAACTGGTGTCTTTTCACTGGATTCTGCTGGTATCCCATGCTGATGCTCAGTTTGCTAATCTCAACTGGAGGATCCTGTAGAGAACCATCAAGAGGTTTTAGTGCAGTTCCCATGTGGCCCAACCCCCATGGCCAATGACCCAGGATGATGGAATCTGAAAGCCTCTGGATGAGGAATCTGACTCAGGAGAGAGATGGCTTTCTTTGATCATTCTTTGATGAGTTGGAGGGATAGGTAAGATCTACTACTCCAAATGTTGATGAACTACCACTCTGGAGCATCAGAATTGGAAGCGACCTTGGAGGTCTTCTAGTAGGAGGTTGGACTAGAAGACCTCCAAGGTCCCTTCCAACTTTGATGATGTTCCAATTAGATTGCTCCTGACTCATGTTACTTTAGGCACAGGGGTGGCACTGGGCTTGGAGATCTCAGTATGTAATTCAGGAACAATTGGAGAGCCACAACCTCCCGATCTCGGCATTAAATTGGTGGACAGTCATGACCACCCAAATTTAAAAAGTCTCTCTGGCTGAAGAATCGTCCCTGGCAGAATTTATCTTGTGAAGCGAAGCTGCTGCAAATTGCTGAGTTACTGTCTGCCCAAGGAAGCAGACCTCAGCGAAGACTTTGGCAGTGCTCAGCAGGTAAAAGGCTTGTGTGCATGGAGGTGTCCAAGGTAAAAATCAATCCAGCTGGAAGGAAAGAAAGCAAACATAAGCAGAGGGCTTCTTTCATCCTCCTTTTCTGGGAGGAATAACTGCAAAGTTCGGCGGTTTACTGTTCCCCATGCTCAGGTATTTGCAAAGCAAGACCCCAGCGCTGGCTGGGGAATTCTAGGAGTTGAAGTCCACAAGTCTTAAAGTTGCCAGGCTGACTGGGGGGTTCTGGGAGTTGAAGTCCACAAGTCTTTTTTTTTAATTATTGATTTTTTTAAATATAGTTCAAAAGTACTTATTCAACAAACGTGTTGTCTGAGTTTATCATTCCCTAACACAAATTAAATTCCTAATCCCTTAGGGAATTCTAGAGTTGAAGTCCACAAGTTGCCAGGCTGGCTGGGAGATTCTGGGAGTTGAAGCCCACAAGTATTAAAGTTGCCAAGGCTGAGAAACTGCTGCTTAGATGAATGCTGCCTTCTCCTCCTGTCCTGTTGCCCCCCTCCCAAAAAGATCCGGTGGGCTGCCCTTCTGTCTAAATCCACATCTGCTGGTGGTGGGCAGTGCTGAAGCCTCGCTTGCAGGTGTCCTTCCTGGAAAGGGATGCAGCTGTAAATAGACAAGGCACGCTGACTCCCTTTGAAGAACATCCAAAAATGCCATCAGCAGCTGGGGCAGAAACCAGCCTTCGTGTGGGAGGAGGGAGGAAAAGGCTATTTTAAGGCTGTGTTTATACAACACCTTAACTTGGTGATGGAATTAACTCACCCCAAAATGACCCCAGAGGGAAAATCAGCCAAGATTTGCTTTTGGGTCCTGCTGGGTTCCTTCCCTTCTATCAAGAAAACTTTATTGAAACTGAGATGTGTGTTTTTGGCAGAAGGAGGGCCTCAAACGTGCAGTGTGTGTGTGTGTGTGGGAGGTGTTGTATCCTGAGCCTGCAAAAGCAGGCTCGGGACGTTGCATTGGTCCTGGGCATTCCAAAAGCTGCCCGGGACCAGACAAAGTGGCACCGGTCTTGTGCGCATGCGCAAGGCGCGAAAACGCTCTGTTCCTATTGGTTGTCACTGTCTGGGCTTCTGGCCATATAAAAAGGCCTGCGAGCCTTTTGCTTCCGCTTGGTTGTTGTAGAAGGAGAATAAAGTGTTTGTTCAGCATCGCCATGTGTCTTCATCATTCGCACGCGAACGAAGTATACAACACTGGCGACAAAGGTGGGATCCTTTGCAAGCTGAAACAAAAGATTTAAGGACTTACCCAGGAAGTCCTGAAGAGGGGAAGACGGCGTCTGAATCAGCGTCCCAGCCTACCAGTATAGCGTCACTGGAGGCTGAGCTCGGCTAAAGGACCCTTTCCCCAAACAGCAGTTTGCAGAGGAAGCGAGTGGTGAAGGTCGTAAACTGTATGATGTCGAAGATTGGCCGCTTGTTTGATTTTGATGTCTCACACCCATAGAGATGGAATTCCTACATAGCACGGGTGGAGAACTACTTCAGAGTAAATCAGATTAGAGAAGACGGCCTGAAGGCTGCAACTCTTTTGTGTGCCTGTGGACAGGAAGCTTTTGACATCGCAGAGAATCTGGTGGCCCCTGCACCTCTGGAGTCAGTAACATATGCTGACTTGAAGAAAATGTTGAAGGAACATTTCCAGCCAAAGTTATCTGTCATTGCTTGGAGGCACGCGTTCGAGCAGAGAGACCAGAGGCCGGGTGAATCTGCTGCGGACTTTATTGCGGCCTTAAGGCAAGCAGCCAGACCTTGTGAGTTCAAGGATCTGGAAGAGAGGCTGCGAGATCGCTTCGTATGCAGTTTGAGGAGCAGAGACTTACAACAGAAGATTTTTGCAAAAGAAGATGTCTCTTTCCGAGACGTGCTACGAGAGGTGGCAGCTGAGGAAGCAGCAGGTGGGGCTGTGAAGGTCTTACGGCTCACCAGGAACCCTCCAGACACAGCTACCGTCCATCAAGAGGACGCTCGAGAAGGATTGGAAGTGGATCCTGAAGAGGAGGTGGACAGACTTCACCAGCCAGCTGAAAGGAGGCAGAAGGAACGTCCGGACAAGGCCCCAGCATCTCTTCAATACTTCGGGTGCGGAGGACGCCACAAGCGAGCTGACTGCAGGTTCTGCTCCACCATTTGCAGAGCGTGTGGAAGGCAAGGCCACATCGCATCCATCTGTTTGGGTCGCCAGAAGGTCCAACCTTGTGAAGAATTGTGTCTGAAAGGTACCAGGGTCCCCAGCCAACATAGAGTGGGTTTCTGCGCATTATGCAGGAGTATTCTGACAACAGGGACACACAAGCCCCTTAAGAAGAAACTTTCCATTAACGTAAGGTTGCAAGGGGTTCCCCTATCAATGGAGTTGGACACTGGGTCCGCTCTCTCAATTATTTCAATTAACACATTCAAAAGGATATGCAGCAGCAGTGGCCTTCGAGTTAAACTCAGGCCATCGAATCTAATACTTACTGATTTTCAGAATTCTATGGTGTGCGTTAAGGGGGAGGCCACCCTTAGAGTACAGCATAAGGATTTTGAAGATCCCCTAGATGTGGGGGTGAACGTACGAGTCTTATTGGACTCGATTGGTTTGAGGCTCTGGGAATCCAGGTAACTGGGCTGCACCATTTGCAAACGTTGAGCCTTGCAGAAGTCTGCAAGGAGTTTGCAGATGTGTTTAGTTCAGAGCTAGGATCCTATAAGGGGCCTCCAATTTCGCTACGGTTACACCCAACCATCACGCCCATCAGGGTTAAGCCTAGGAGGGTACCTTTTGCCCTCAAAGGCAAGATTGATGCTGAGCTGGACAAATTGCTCCAGCAGGGCATTCTAGAACCTGTGGATTCTAGTCCATGGGAAACCCCCATAGTAATGCCTATAAAGGCTAATGGGGACATACGTATATGTGCAGACTATAAGAGCACACTGAATAAGATGCTGCAACAGCACGCTTATCCAAGTGCCTGTGGTAAGTCACATTGTGGCCTCCCTCAAGGGGGGGCGCATTTTTGCAAAGCTTGACCTGGCACAGGCCTATCAACAGCTACCTGTTGATGAGGCAGCTGCAGAGGCTCAGACTATTGTAACTCACAGGGGGGCCTTCAAGGTCAAGAGACTGCAATTTGAGGTAAATGTAGCCCCTGGCATATTCCAAAGTGTCATGGAGAGCACACTTCGAGGTATTCCTGGGGTCTGTCCCTACTTCGATGATGTCCTCATTGCTGGGGAGTCATCTCAAAATTTAGCAGAAAGATTAAGCAGAAAGTCTTGCTTCGTTTTTGAAAAGCAGGCCTTAAACTAAAGAAGGATAAATGTAAGATAGGAGTCACTTCTATTGACTTCTTAGGATTCAGGATTGATGCTCAAGGTACCGTATTCACTCCACTGAAACTAAATTGCAAGCTATCCAGCAGGCCCCAAGCCCTAAGTCTAAGAGTGAGCTGCAAGCCTTCTTGGGGCTATTAAATTTTTACCATGCATTTCTCCAACATAAAGCTGCAGTGGCAGAGCCGTTACACAGGCTCTTAGACAAGCAGGCTGC
The DNA here is from genome assembly GCA_034064705.1 of Bothrops alternatus. Taxonomy (NCBI): domain Eukaryota; kingdom Metazoa; phylum Chordata; class Lepidosauria; order Squamata; family Viperidae; genus Bothrops; species Bothrops alternatus. The sequence continues at coordinate 43,743 of JARGCV010000262.1, read as the reverse complement.
TTGGCAGTGGACTAAAGTCCATGACAAGAGCTTCAATGAGGTTAAGGCCTTGCTCACTTCTAATGCTGTTTTAGCACATTTCAATGAGCAACTGCCTGTTTGCATCGCATGCGATGCATCTCCTTATGGGGTGGGAGCTGTACTTAGCCATCTGAAGGCTGATGGGACACAGGTGGCCTATTACTCAAGGACTCTGTCTTCTGCAGAGCAAAATTACGCTCAAATTGACAGAGAAGCCTTGGCCATAGTGGCTGGCATTAAGAAATTTCATGATTTCTTATATGGCCACCATTTCATGGTCTATACTGACCATAAGCCTCTGCTGGGTTTGTTTACCACTAACAAACAGACCCCACATATCATTTCTCCTTGTATGCTGAGATGGTCCATTTTCCTGTCAGCATATGACTATATATTAGTTTACAAACCAGGAAAAGAAATTGGTCATGCAGATGGCCTGAGCAGATCACCCCTGAACCAATTAGAGCCAGATCCTGCTCCAGCCATTAATATTCTTTCCATTCAGGAGTTGCCTGAGTCTCCCCTCAATGCTAGGGACATGGCTGCAGAAACTGCCACTGATCACACGCTTACACGCATGCTGACATGGGTGTTGTCAGGATGGCCTGACAAGTGCCCAGATACTGAGTTCCAAAGCTTCTGGCACAAGAAGCATGAGTTTTCCACTTTCAAGGGTTGCCTGTTATGGGGTAGCAGGGTAGTGATTCCAGCCTCATTGAGGTCTAGAATCTTGATATCTCTGCATGAGGGACATCCTGGTATAATCAGGATGAAAGCGCTTGTGCGCAGCCATCTTTGGTGGCCTAGGCTCGATAAAGCCATCAAGGCCCAGGTGCACAGGTGCCAAGTGTGCCAACAGTCTCGGCCTGAAATGCCTCAGGCCCCAGTACATAGGTGGGAGGAAACTCAAACCCCATGGTCTAGGGTGCATATAGATTATGCTGGGCCCTTTCAGGGGCAATTCTTCTTGGTTGTTGTTGATAGCCATTCCAAGTGGCTAGAGGTTGTTCCTATTTCCTCCACTACTACTGCCAGGACCATCCAGGTGTTGAGAGGAATTTTTGCATCACACAGTCTTCCAGATGTGCTGGTTTCAGATAATGGCCCTCAATTTACGTCTTCTGAGTTCCAGGCTTTTCTTCAGGCCAATCTGATCCGGCATGCACCATCGTCTCCCTTCCATTCATCCTCCAACGGACTGGCAGAGAGAATGGTGCGCACCACCAAAGATGCCCTCAAGAAACTGACTTACGGTAACTGGCATCACAGGTTAGCAGATTTCCTTCTTGCACACCACACCACACCATGCACAGCCACAGGGAAGACCCCTGCTGAACTTCGCTGGGGTCACCGCCTCATCACTAAACTGGACAGGCTGCATGCACCCTGACCGGGTGGCTTCACAGGTGTCACAACCGCGGGCACCTAGGAGACTCCAGGTGGACTATCTGGTTTGGGCAAGAAACTATGGGCCTGGTCATCTCTGGGTCACAGCTGTGGTCTGCAAGGGCTCTGGGCTCTTGTCATATGAAATGACGTTGGAAGACGGCTGTGTTCTTCGCAGACACATAGACCAACTGCGTTGGAGACTGGACTCTCTGGCTCTGCTCTGGGGGGAGGGGGGGAGGACCATAATATGCATTCTGGGTCACAGTTTCCCTGGCCTAACAGGCCATCACTAGCTGCTACTGAGGCTGTTTGGAATTCATCCCAAGGTTCCGCAAGTGCTCCAAACAGGAATTCACTGGATAGGGGGTCATCCCACACATCCATAATTACTCCAGACAGGGAGTCACACTGGGGGTATCCACAGTATTCACATATGTCAAATAGTGCTCCAGACAGGGAGACTGACCGGGGATATCCACATAAATCACTAGCAGTAAGAAAAGAGGAATTCCATCAAGGGCGCTTGCCTAATTCCGCAATTGCTCCCAAAAGGAAGTCACCAGCAAGGGGGTTGCCATGGAGGCGACTCCTGACTCTGGCACCTCTGGCATGTGCTTGGGGGCCACAGAGTACTGGGGCACTTTCGCTACTTAGCCCTCTCCACCTGCTGGCCTTGGGCTCGAGGGACAGTGTTCCCAAGAGGGGTCCATTGTGGACTCGGGGACTTCCACCCCTCCAAGGTATGCTGGCTTGGACTTAGAGAGTCCAGCCAGCCAGCAGTGGGGTGGGTCAACCAGGTATTCGGGGCAGCAAAGTCCTGGCCTGCCTAGCCTGGTAGGCGAGCAGGTAGGCCAGGCACCCTCACCAGGGTCACCTGAGGATTTTAGGCGAGCAGGTGGGCCAGGCAATCTCTCCGGGCCGTAGAAGGTTGCAGCGGGCCAAGTGCCCACCCAAACATCTGAGAGACTTTGTGAGGTTGCTGTCAAATCATGAGGGACCTGTTCATGAGGCCCCTGAATAACGGGAGTAGCTCGTGGGTAGATTATTTTGTATTATTTTTTGATTTCGGATACATTTATTTGTATTAATAAATATTGAAGGGGGTTTGCCTGAGGGCAGACTCAAGTATTCCACACTCTTTGCATTTGAATAATGCAACTGTATGCCACTCTTCCCAATGCATGACGTACATGTGTGTACGCGAAATATGTTCCATCTAGGGGGGAGGGGTGTTGTGTCCTGGCCTGCAAAAGCAGGCTCGGGACGTTGCATTGGTCCCGGGCATTCCAAAAGCTGCCCGGGACCAGACAGAACGGTGCCGGCCTTGTGCGCATGCGCAAGGCGTGAAAATGCTCTGTTCCTATTGGTTGTCACTGTCTGGGCTTCTGGCCATATAAAAAAGCCTGCAAGCCTTTGCTTTCGCTTGGTTGTTGTAGAAAGAGAATAAAGTGTTTGTTCAGCATCGCCATGTGTCTTCATCATTCACACGTGAACGAAGTATACAACGGGGGGGGTCCTGTTTGCTCAACTCCCATTCAGCCCCCTTTTGTGGCTGCCTTTTTTTTTTTGTTTGACAGCCACTGTAGCACAGAATGTCTCTGGGAACTCTCTGCCAAACCCAGCACGGGGCGTCCTCAAGCCTGCCTTGGCACATGATGCCAGGAAGACCTGTGTGACCTCTCTGTGTTGAGTAAGTTGTGTTTTTGTGATCTGTTCTTCAACACCTGGGAAGGCTCTTGAAATGGCTGGCTGGTGCAGCACGGCCCCAGCAAAAGGGAAGGACCAGGCTGCTTACAAAAGACATCTCTGAAAAAAGAGCTTGCTTTGAAGCTACCCAACTTTCCAGGGCTGATGTCCTGGGCTTGTTTGTTTGTTTGTTTTGCAAGGAAGGGGATCCCTTTCCTGGAGGAGGCCCTATAACTCATCTGGCCACAGTTATGTTGATGGGCTCAGAAGCTGAGCAAGAAATATGAGGGTAATTTAAACTTTGAAGAAGTTGAACCAGAAGAATTTCGAAGGGAGGGCTTTCAAGAAAATGGACTTGAAATGTTTGGCCACCCTGGAAATCGCAGTCTGTGGTTCCTGAATTGGACACCAGCTGCCCAGAATTGTTCCTTACAAGATGGGCACCAAACAAATCCAACAAATAATTAAATAAATAAACACAGCAGACCTCTGGACAGTGTAGCAAGAGACAGAAGCATGTGAATTCTGCATTGGCTCAGCCTGGCAAGCATGCCCCTTTTCCTACAAGATTACAGATAAGCAGGAGTTTCCCTCTTTGCATCATAAATTGCCCAGGGAAAAACACGTGATCACATGAAGGACTGTCCGATTGCCAGCATAATCATGCCAGGAATTTCAAATGGGCTAAATAATTTCTCAGGGTGAGGGCCATATCTTAGAGAATGCCATATCTACAAGAGGATCTGAACAAACTGGAACACTGGGCACTATCTAACAAAATGAAATTCAATGATGAAAAAAGTAAGATTCTACATTTAGGCAAAAAGAAAAACCACCAAATGTACAGATATAGTAGGGGGTACCTTGCTCAATCATAGCAATTGTGAGAGGGATCTTGGAGTCCTAGTGGACAATCCCTTAAATAGGAGCCAGCCGTGTGCTGCAGCTGCCAAAAAAGCCAACACAGTGCTAAGCTGCATTAACAGAGGGATAGAATCAAGATCACGTGAAGTGTTAATACCACTTTACAAGGCCTTGGTAAGGCCACACTCGGAATACTGCATCAGTTTTGGTCACCACAATGTAAAAAAGATGTTGAGACTCTAGAAAGATTACAGAGAAGAGCAGAAAAGATGATTAGGGGACTGGAAGCTAAAACATATAAGGAACGGTTGTTGGAATTGGGTATGTCTAGTTTAATGAAGAGAAGGATGAGGGGGGACATGATAGCACTGTTCTAATGTCTCAGGGGCTGCCCCAAAGAAAAGGGAGTCAAGCTATTCTTCAAAGCACCTGAAGGCAGGACAAGAAGCAACGGATGGAAACTGATCAAGGAGAGAAGCAACCTGGAACTAAGGAGAAATTTCCTGACAGTTAGAACAATTAACCAGTGGAGCAACCTGCCTCCAGAAGCGACTGGACAGCCATTTGTCTGAAATGGTATAGGGTTTCCTGCCTGAGCAGGGGGTTGGACTAGATGACCTCCAAGATCCCTTCCAACTTTATTATTATTATTATAGAATCTACCTTGCAGTCATTTATCAGTGATGCAGAAGTAACTTTTCCTTGCTCATGTTCACTTTTGCCTTTCCTTGGGAGAAGGGTTTCTCACCTTTAACCCCCGGAAATTCAATTTGTGTGTAGACTTCAACTCCCAGAATTCCCCAGTCAGGCTGAGGAAGAATCCTGAGTGTTGAAGTCCATTTGTCTTAAAGTTTAAAAACACTCATTTGGAGTGAATTTCGGCAAGCATCCTGACCCAATTTGTCGCAGGGACTAAATTTTATGTATTACATTTATATAGCCACCCACCTTATAACCAACTCTAGGCTTATTAAGAAGCCGTTCATTTTTGGCACAAATTAAGACTGAATGGGAAATCCTGAGCTGATGGAGATTCCTTGCGGGCTGAATGCTCTCTTGGGCAATGGAGTTGGAACTGAGGTTGGGGGGGGGGCTGCTCATTTCATCCAAATATCTATGTGTTTAATTTTGAGACTGATGGATTGGGGGGGGCTTTTGAGGCGGGGGTGGGTGGGAGGACAAGGCTTCAAGGCTACCACCATCGCTCTTGGCACAGCAAAAGCAACCTTTGTTGTTTCGTAGGGCAACCAGAAAAGGGGGTCCACCCGCGACCACTTTTCTGCTGCTCCACATTCTTCCCTTTCATGCTTTCTATTAAAGTTCTCCGGTTTTGACAGATTGCAGATGGCTTAACTTAGGGCCTGGGCAGTGGGACAGAAAGCAACTTTTAGGCACCCTGGAATGGCATCCATCAGTCATGGGGACAGATTCTTCCAAAGGTTGCTCAGCCCCGGGGCTGTAAAGCTGTTTGACTAGCCATCAAAGGATAGGTGCTGTTCTGCATTACGGCATCCACCCCCAGTGCGGGCAGGGCGGGGGTGGGGGAATTGGCAGGGCTTCTCCACATCTTTTGGCAGGGATTGTGTTGATTTTTATCCCCTTTTGTCCTTCTGGCAAGGAGAGGAGGGGAGAGGCGAGAGTTTCCTTCCAACTGAAGTTTGTGTCTCCATGGGAGTAGCAAGACTTGTCAACAGAAGTGAGCACTGTGGGTGTGTTGGGGGGAGGGACCTCAACTGCAGGCCAAGCACACCCAACTATGCGCTACACAGCATTTAATATATATTTATTTGGTGCCAGCAGATCTGTCTTTCCCTTGGTGACACAACAGTTAATAATTTCTGCTTGTTCTTTCTCACCTTGGTCAATCCCAGCTTCTGGTTTGGAAAAGTTTTAGATTCTGTATCAAAAAATAAATAAATCCCGGAACAGTCTGATAGCTCCTGCTTGGAATAAAATGTGTTAGTTGGAAAAGGAGGTGCCAGATTTCTCCTGTTCTGGCCCTGTAGACTAACACATCCCTCCTCCTGCAGTGTCCAGTTGCACGTATGTATTTGTTCCTTGGCCATTATTGGCCAGAAAGATTGTTCTTTCAAACAAATCCATATTTTACATGGACATTCAAAGTTGTCCCGGGTTGGGTTTGCTGTGAAGCATCATACAGCTCTTTATTTTCCTCTGATGAAATGACTTACTGATTGTTGCAGATCTTGACAGCTGATTGATTAAAAATAATAATAGTTTGGTAGGTCCAGCTGTTCTGTCTAAGATGTTTCCTAGAATTCCATTTGTAAACTACGTTGGGGTGTTCATCTTAATTATTTAATATTGCAATTTTACGATGTGTACATTTTTATATCTTAAGCCACACATCTGCAGGAGTTTATTACAAAGGGACCAGAAAATAGAATATATCAAGCTATGTAAATCTTGCTCTGCTTACCTTGAAGGTGTAAATTCGGTGGCAATTATTCCAAAGGGTACCCTTGACAAGGAACAGCAACTGTTTAGGCTTGGAAGCTAAGCAGGATCAGGAAGGGTTTGGAAATGGATGGGAGAAAGAAATCCCAACATGGTAGCTAGACTGGGAAACCAAGAGAAATCCTGGAAATAGTTTATTTCTGTGTCACTGCCAAAACAGCAACCCGAATTCAGCAGAAACATTACCCAAAGCAAAGAATTGGTTTGCTGTCTGGAAACACATCTGTGATTGTGTCTGTGGTAGCTTAACCTCTACAACAGTGTTTCTCAACCTTGACAATTTTAAAGCATGTGGACTTCAACTCCCAGAATTCCACAGCTGGAATTCTGGGAGTTGAAGTCCACATGCCTTAAAATTGTCAAGGTTGAGAAACACTGCTCTACAAGGTTCTTCTTGAACCCCCAATATAGGATATGGAACAGTGTAGCAAAACTAATGTTGACTCCATCACCAGGTGTGGCTACTGGTATGTATGGAGAGAGCTTTCTTAGCACAGCTGTGGAAGTCAAAAGGAGGTTTACCTTGACTTAGTGTGGTGTGTAAACCATTATGACTCGGCTTTCTGTGCACCCCAGATTGTTATGGCTCATTCCGCCGAGCATGGTTTTAAAAGATCGTAGCTCTGTGTAATAAGCGAGACCACCCACTGCCTTCCTTACGGATATGGAATTTCAGTGTTGCCATTTTCCCACCACCCACCCCCAAATTAGCTCCTTTTCTACTAATGCTGTGTAGCAAATGCAAAATCAAATGTCATCTGCAGATTTTGTCGGGTATCAAACGGCTTATATTCAGGACAGGCGAAGTTATTTATTCCTCTGATCCATGGCTTTGTGAAGCACGATTAGGGTAGCCCTATTTTTAGCCCTCTATACTGAACCTCGCTCTTCTTCAGATGGTGGCTCAGAAGTCTTCTTTGACAAGGTCTCGGGACTGGAGATGGGACCTCAGCCAAGCCTGGGATAGAGGCCTTGGGGCAATTAACGTAGGCACCACCCTCAAAATATGTTCTCCAGCAGTCGGAGGGATTTATTCCCTTGGAAGCGGATCCTAATAGAGCTCAACAAAGAAATTGCAGGAGTCAGTTGTGATGGAAAGCAGATTTAGGGTTTGTAGAGGAAGCGTCCAGCTGGCCTGGCCAGGACCGCAAGATGTTGGGTAGGAGATGACTGGCAGCTACTTTACAAGAACTTGTTCCCTGGAGGGAAATTGTGGGCAGAATTCATTCTTTTGCTTCTCTCGTTTGATCCGTTTGATCCGTGACTCGAAAGGAAACACAATGTCTTGTGATGCTGTTCTTAAGAAGATTCTGCAGAAGCGCCCAGGGAGAAGATGCGTAGCTGCTCTGGTCGATGGCCAGATAATCTGGCCTGGGGACTCAAAAGGAACCCCGGGGGTCTCTTTCCTGCTTTGCTTGGTCTCAGACAGCTTCCAAGGTGGTCTTCTGCTGGTGGGCAGAGCTGCCCAGTGGCAAGGACGGGCACTTCTCAAGGAGTGAGAAGCGAGGCTGATAGTGTGAGCCCTTCCAGAGGCTTTCAGACCAGGTCTCCCAGAAGGAAGCTCTTTTGGGTGATGGGAGTTGTAGTCCAACATTTCTTGAGGAGGATCAGCTGATTGGGAAAAGGAGTTGTCACCTGCAGCAGCATCAGGGTGTGTTTGTGCTATCAGTGCTCTCTTGTCTGGCAGCCTTCCTTCCTTCCTTCCTCCCTCCCTCCCATTTCCAACCTCTCTCCTTCCTTCCTTCTTTCCTTCCTCTCCCTCCCTCCCATTTTCAACCTCTCTCCTTCCTTCCTTCCTTTCTTCATCCCTCTCCCTCCCTCTCTCCCATTTCCAACCTTTCTCTCTCCTTCCTTCCTTCCTCCCTCTCCCTCCCTCCCTCCCATTTCCAACCTCTCCTTTCCTTTCTTCATCCCTCTCCCTCCCTCCCATTTCCAACCTCTCCTTCCTTCCTTCCTTCCTTCCTTTCTTCATCCCTCTCCCTCCCTTCCATTTCCAACCTTTCTCTCTCCTTCCTTCCTCCCTCCCTCTCCCTCCCTCCCATTTCCAACCTCTCCTTCCTTCCTTCCTTTCTTCATCCCTCTCCCTCCCTCCCATTTCCAACCTTTCTCTCTCCTTCCTCCCTCCCTCCCTCCCATTTCCTTCCTTCCTCCCTCCCTCCCTCCCTCCCTCCCTCCCAGGGTGGGAAATGCTGGCAGACAAGATTCGGGGTAGGGGGTCCACATTGCAAAAATAACAGAACTTTTACGGAAACACTCTCAGCAGCCTATGGAGGTAGCCTTGTCCCTTTCCTGGGGAGGATTCCCTTTCCTTGAAAACAGAGTGCTGGGTACCTCCATGGGAGCAGAGCCCTCATCAGCTTGGGCTCCTGGGCCAGGCCGGCCAGGCAGTCAGGGGCCTCGTATGGTGGTGAGGGGCAAAGGGGGAAGGCGGTGGGCAGCAACTGGGCCTTCGAAGAGCAGCAAGCCAGATCCAGGGAGATTTCTCTGAACAGTTGCCTGCTGTTCTCCAACTTCCCTCTCCCGACCTTGAAGGATGTTGGAGGGTGTCATCGCATCAGCCTTTCCCAGCCGCTGGGACATGGGGGGGTGCTGGGGGGGTGATTCTTCTTCCTGGGGCTGGCTGCCAAGAACAGCAGCAGACTCCGGCAGGTTGGGGCAGGAAGGGAAGGCTGGGAGCTGATTTGTAGCGGGAGCTTTAGAGATGCACAAACTCTCCCCCCCCCAGTTCTCCCTCCTCTCCTCTCCCCCTTCTTCCCAGTGGCCGGCTGCCAACGCCAGGCAAGGAAAAAAAAAAAAAGAGAGAGAGAAACCCTTTCAAATAAACTCATCTCCGGGTTTGTTTTCATGTCACTGAAATGTGGGAAGAACAAAGCTGAGCTGACATATAATTTTGGGGGTGGGTGGGGGTGGGGGGGAGAAACCTGGAGACCCCTTCCATCCTGATAATGCCCCAAGACTTGCTGGAAACGCCGTCCACACAATTCCCACCAGTGAAGTGTCGGCTCCAGGGCTGTGCTTCTCAGTGGCACATCAGCACAACCGACAGATAATCCTCAACTTACGAGCACAATTGAACTCAAAGTTTCTGCTGCTAAGCGAGACGGTTGTGAATAATTCAGCTTAAACTCATCAAATGCTGAGCTGAACTTGAAGAAGTTGTCTTTTCCCTCTCTGCCATCTCTTGATCCTGGTTTCCCAGGCATCAGTCATTTTTTCCCCCCATGTCTTGCTTTCCCCTTCTTGGGGCAGAGTTTCTCAACTTTTACAACTTTAAAATGGGTGAACTTCAATTCCCAGGATTCCCCAGCCAGCTGTGCTGTGCTGGCTGGGGAATCCTGGGAGTTGAAGTCCACCCATCTTATAGTTGTAAAAGTTGAGAAACTCTGCTTGAAAATCTTGTCTTCTCCTTTCCTAGCTCTTGCGGCCTGAAAGGTCCCCTGATTGGCTGGCCTTTCAGTGACATCACAGCAGTTCACCCAATCCCCATCAATCAACCGCTCCAACTCTGCATTTCTTGGACCAGTTTGGAAAAGGAGAGGCAAAGAGTCCCCATCCTCGCAGGCCTGTTAATACAGAGAGAGCCAAATAAAATTCAGTCCCACCAAGTTGTATCTCACATACTCTCCACTCCTCCTGTGATATTGTTTCCAAGAAGAAGGAATCCCAAGGTTGCAGGGGAAGGTTGGACAACATTCCTCCCCCCCTACCCCTCGTTTTTTGAAGTTTATCTTTTCCAATCTTGGGGATGTTCTGATTTTTGGACTTCTTCTTCCATGAGTAAAGCTTGGCTGACTTTGAGGGAGACCTTGGCCAACATTTTCCCAGTAAAAACTTCCACCAATTCTTTCAGGACCGTGCCAAAAAACTCTTGGACAAAATTCTCACTTTACAGCTACCGCCAGGCAGGGAAATTGCTAAGGCTGGAAGGATTTCTAATTTCCTTTCTTAATGTTCATTATTTTTTGCTTTCTGTGAGTGCCAACTGAGCCACGAACTGCAAGCGTCCCACACGATTTCACTCCTGCCTGGTCCTTTCTGAACAATTACAACAGCACTGAAAAAAGGAACTTAAGACCGGTCCTCACACTTAGGACCACTGCAACATTCCTCAGAGTTACAGGATTAAAATTCAGTCGCTTGGCAACCGGCAGGTCCTGAGGCCAGTTGCAGCATCCCGGGGTCACCCGATCCCAATCTGCGAACTTCGCAGCTGGCTTCCCACAAGCAAAGTCAATAAGGGAAGTTGGATTCTACCCCCAATCCCATAATGAGTCCTGACGGGTCTTAATGGAGACTAAAACATATGAAGAACGGTTGAGGGAACTGGGTATGGCCAGTCTAGAGAGAAGGAGGATGAGGGGGGACATGACAGCAGTGTTCCAGTATTTGAGGGGCTGCCACAAAGAGGAGGGAGTCAAGCTGTTCTCCAAAGCGCCTGAGGGCAGGACAAGAAGCAACGATGGAAACTAATCAAGGAGAGAAGCAACCTGGAACTAAGGAGAAACTTCCTGACAGTTAGAACAATTAACCTGTGGAACAGCTGGCCTTGAGAATTTGTGGCTGCTTCAACACTGGAGGTTTTTAAGGAGAGATTGGACAACCATTTGTCTGAAATGGTAGAGGGTCTCCTGCTTGAGCAGGGGGTTGGACTAGAGGACCTCCAGCTCTGTTCTGATTGATTGATTGATTAATGGAGCAACTCAAGATGTTACACCCATTTAATGTTTTTTTCTCTTACTGTTTGGGAGACAATTTTTTGTTTTCAAAAAGGAGTCACCCTCATTCACTTCTTTGACGCAGCACGCGGACCCCAGGACTTGATGCTAAAGTTGCCACAACCTTGCGCTACACAGAGGCCGTTGCCTGGCTCCTGTCTGTGCAGGCACAATGCCAAGTCAGCGGCCCCAGCTGCAAGCTGACCTTTAGTCTTCCTGTCTACTTCTCAGCTCCTTTTTCTGAACTTTTCACAAAGGTTTCCTCCAAGTGGCCGTTTTGGGCTGATGCCAAGACTTCACATTCCTCCTGGGAGTCAAACATGCCTCTCAAGCACAGGAGAAAGAGCTCACAGTCACTTGCAAACTTCCAGTGTTGGCCTGGGCTTTCTCTCCCTGCTCTTGCCAGCTGGACAAAGACCAGGTCTTCTTATCTCACGCCCACACACCCCCCATGTTCTCAAAACCAGGCCTTCACCCTGCCCTTCCAGGTTGCTGTTCTCCAGAAGTCACAGTGTTCCTTCAGTAAAGGCCGCATCTGTTTTCTGCTCATGCAGGTCATTTGCAGCAGGCCCAAAAGACCAGTTGACAGGCAGTGAAAACTTTTTAAACAAAATCTCTGTGCCATTTTTGGAGAAACTGGGAAACTAAAAGATGGAATGACCATAGGCCTAGGCCTGCCCATTACAGCCATTAAGTCATGATGGTCGTAAAGCGGATCATCACATGACCAACTCATTTTATGATCTTTGCCTGCAATGGGCCTTTTTTTTTGCCAAAAACAAATAATAAATGCCACGTTTCAGCAAAAACTTAAAATGGGGTCATGCGATGGTAGTATATTGAATGTGGACCTCTTGCTGAGTGCCTAACACAGTCACAGTCACATGATTGTGAGGGAGACAGCTGTCAAAACTTGGGAACAGGGTCATAAGTACCTTTGGGGGGGGAGTCCATTGTAACTTTGAGGAGCTGCAAACCAACCAGTCATAAGTCAAGGATTATCTGTGGCCCTTCCAGGGGTGTCCAGAAGTCAACACAACGAACAAGAAGACTGTCACAGCTACCTTAGCTACTAAGAGCCGTGGTGGCGCAGTGGTTAGAATGCAATATGGCAGGCTAATTCTGCCAACTGCCAGGAGTTCGATCCTGACCGGCTCAAGGTCAACTCAGCCTTCCATCCTTCCGAGGTCGGTAAAATGAGGACCCAGATTGTTGGGAGCAACAGGCTGGCTCTGTAAACTGCTTAGAGAGGGTGGTAAAAGCCCTATGAAGTGGAACATAAGTGCTCTTGCTCATGATGCTGCTGAAATTACTCTGCATTCTCAGGGGTCCACAGAGGCCAGGAAAAGGATGAAGTCCTGGTCCACCATAATTTGCAAAATTTGGAGATGCTATTTCAAACCCTGAAATACACTACTTTATAAAAAGGAGTACAGATAGTCCTTGACTTACAGCCATTTGTTTAGTGACCATTCCAAGTTACAGCGGCTCCGAAAAAAGTGACTTTTGACCATTTTTCACACTTACGACCATTGCAGCCTTCCCGTGGTCACTGAAACCAAATTCGGATGCTTGGCAGCTGACTCACATTCATGACGGTGGCAGTCTCCAGGAGTCACGTGATCCCCTTCTGTGTCCTTCTGACAGGCGAACTCATTGGGGGAAGCCAGATTCACTTAACAACCGCGTTACTAACTTAACAACTGCAGTGATTTACTTGCCATTTACTGTGGCAAGAAAGGTCATAAAATGGAGCAAAATTCACTGAACAAATGTCTTAACAAAATTCACTTAACAAAACTTTGGGCTCAACTGAGTCATAAGTTGAGGACAACCTGTGAATAAAATGCAAATAAATAAAAACCCTGTTTAAAATTTTTTTTCTCTGTCCTTCTTATCACCTTTCTTATCAGTCTAATATCTTCCTCCAGAGCCGGGTAACAAATGCAGCTCACCCCAGTTTAGTTGCCAGTGATCCCTTCCATGTTTGTTTGTTTGTTTGTTTTAAAACCCGAGATTACCGTCCCCACGTGATCCCTCACAGATGGTGGCTTCCTTCTGATCCCTTTTGGAGAGGAAGGACCGGGAAGGACCGAGTCAGCCTCTGTCTGCAACTCAGCTGTCTCCAACAGCCACTCCTCTGGCTGGATCTCAGGCTGTTGTTTGGAAGTGGGAACAGCCTGCGGCTTTGCTTGGGGTAAAATTAGCCTCTGACCGGGCCTGGGGAGAATGTCCCTTTGGCCCGGCCTGCTTTCCGTGGCCGAGCGGCACCACCTGTGCTTGCTGTTGCCCTTCTGCTCCCTCGCTTGCTCTCTGCAAATGTCAGCACCTGTTTGCTGTTATTTTCCCCCTCCCAGCCGGCTCAGCTTTCCGCCTCGATAAATATTAATGGGCGACCTCGAGGCTGACTTTTTGCCCGACTGAAAGGTGCCCTTTGGGGAGCGCTTGGCTTCCTTTCTGGAGGCCGCTACCTCTCTGCTCCGGTTCTTGCAGACGGGATCTGTGTCAGTGCAGCCCCTCGGATGCTGGCTTGTTATTCCAACTGTTGGTCAGGCCAGACCGTGAGACTTTTGCCTTCGGCACGGGGGGGGTGTTGGGGTCCAAGGGGAAGGGTTTGGGTTCAAGGACCTGGCTGTCACTTCCATGAGCTTTAGGCAGCAAGGCCAGCGGTGGAGATTATGGGAATTGTAGTCTGAAACGTCTGGTAGATGGCAGAATGGCTCAGAGCTGCAATCAAGGGCCATGACCTGGCTGAAGTAGACTATATAGCTGCTTTTCACCAGCATGTACAATATTAGCAATAGAAATGCAAGCTTTCCACTGAACTCAGAGCCAAAAATTTGCCTTAACTTCAATATTAGTAATAAGCAGACAATTTGTGACCCGTGGAGTCATTGTTCCAGACATATTTCCTTACCTAAACAGAGAAACAGAAGACCACAGAAAGGCAAATAAGCAGTGGGGATTGATTTCCGACTTCCTGCTGTCTTCTCCACTGACTTTCCTTGTGGAAAGCTGGCAGGGGAAGTTGGAAATGACAAACATGTCACTATGGCTGACTTTGCCAAATTTCAATCCCATGGGAGTCAGGGGTCCTGGACTTTGGCGGGATTCTTTAAGTTAGCCCATTTGTGGAAGGTGGATTCAAACACGGTTGTCCTCGGATGCGCTGTTTCACCCAATTGAAGGCTGCAGATAGACAAATAGACAAGAGTCTTACTAGTGCATAGATTATAGTGACAACTTGAAGGAAAAAAAATGTTGCAGCACCTTGGTAGCCAGTCAAGATCCTGCCTTTGGTTATCCCGAAAGGCAGAAGTAATGACAAGGCTCAGAAGCAAGGCCTGTGATGGCTGGGGGATTCTGGGAGTTGAAGTGCACACATCCTAACACTGCCAAGATTGAGAAATGTGGGTGGGATTCCTTGGCACAGTTTACACAACGTGGGTCTTCAGGCAACTTTGTGCTGCTGTTGTGATTCAATGCCTGAGTCATTTCTCATTCTTTCTGCACACAAGTCTCACAAAGCACATCTAAGATCCCATGTGAAGCTTTTTTCTTTTTCTTTTTAAAGGAGCCATGCCTGCTGCAGCTTTAAAAGGGCCCAGGGAAGGAATGCAGGGCCTAACTGCCCAGGCTTTGATCCCCAGCAAATCTTGCATAGAATAAACCACCTTAAAAAGCCCTTGGTTGCTGCTTGGTCTCCTATCCAGCCCTCTTCTGGCTTTGAGATGTCTTGAAGCCCGTTAGCTCGATTCTAACACGAAACGTTTTTCATTCTCCAACTGTTTGAGAGACCCTCCTGCCTCCATTTCAGCTGCTCCCCAAACATTTGCTGCCCTGCCTCGTCCCTCTGTCCAGACTTGGGCCACCTGCAGAGGATCCCTGGTGGATCAGAGCTTTGGTCTTCAGGGATGAGGTCACACAATCTGCTTGATCCCGCAGCCAGCTATGGGGAATGTCACGCTTTCAGCACCAGGATAGATGACATTTCCCCCATGTGCAAAATGCAGTGCAGCTGTTGGGAGCAGCACAGCTTGTATCACCACTGGGGAAGCCGAGAGCTCTGGATGTGGGTGGGTGGCGCTTGTGGGGGAGGGGGGGTCATTGCCTTTGGAGATCTCTGCTCCCCAGGTGGCAAACCAAAGCCAGGCCCTGGTAGCCATTCCTGCTGGCCTTTTGACTCAACCCTCCAACATATAGGGGCGGGGGGGGAGGCTTTCCTAGCAGCAGGGTAGCACATGGTTGGCCTGCCCAAGTCTCCAGCAGTCCACCTACCCATCTCACCTGGGAGATGCCTCTCTCCAGCCCAGGACCATGGGATTCTGCCACTGGTTGGGGTGGGCTTGACAGGCCCTCAAAACCTTGTGTGTCCCATCACGCTTGGCCAATAAAGAGTTGTATTGTATTGCATTGCAGTGTATTGTATATTATATCATATTGTATTGTATTGTATCCTACTCTATCCCATCCCATCCCATCCCATCCCATCCTATCCTGTCCTGTCCCAAGGCTTGTCTTGCCAGACATGCAGATCCCAGGATTCCCTGCCAGCTGAGAGATGCTCTGCCTGGGAATTTGGGAGCTGCAAGCTGCAGCCATGGGAAGGGTCCCAGCTTGGCAGCAGGGGGGCTTCTGTGTGGCACTGAGATCCAAGGATACTGAGCACTTTTTCTTGTGCAGGAAAGTGTCCCAGATTTGAGGGATGTTGGGTTCTTGTCCCAGGAGACTCTGGGAGCTAAATTTAGAGCAGGGCAGCTTCAGTTTAGGCTACTTTCCTTCTGGGTGAACTTTGAGCATCTGGTAACTTTGAGGTTCATGGGTGTCGGGGGTCCCTGGGGTAAGGGCTTCGGAAGGGGAGCTTTGCAGCCCCTCTCCCTCTGATGAGCAGTCAACCCCCAAAGGGAAGAGAGAAAGCCCCCTCCCCGAGTAGGCTACTTGGCCGGATTTGGTTTTCTGCCAGCTGGGGCTTCTGGTGCACTCTGCGATGGCCTTTGCTGATGCTCCTCGGGGCATTCCAGGTGGGGTGACCTTCATCTCCCCTCCGGCCCCCCCCCGCGTCAGAACGCCAGCCCCCGTTTTCCACTCTTGGCCCGGTCTGCTCCGCTTGCTTGCCCCCCTCCAGGATGGAACGAGGCGCCCCGGCCCCTTCTCAGTCAGCCCGAGTTCTCCCCGGCCCTTCCAGGCGGCTTCTCGGGAGGAGAGGGCCAGGCTCCGCGGCGGGTCCAAGGGCAGCCCCCCCCCGCCTCCCCCGGGGCATTTCCTCTCGGCGTCAAGGAGGCGCAGCGGCGGCGGCGGGGGGGGGGAGCGGCGGCGTCCCTCCTGGCCTTGGCGGGCGGCCCGACGCTCCCCACCTCCTGCAAAGTCGGCGGGGGGGGGGCGAGGAGCCGGCTCCGGCGGGCGCGGGGCTTGGCTGGCTGGGGAAGCGCGGCTGGTGGTGCGGAGACCCTCCTCCGGGAGGGAGGGCGGGACGGAGGGGGCCAGGCAGCGGCCAGCCAGCCAGCCGGCGCGATGGCGCTTCCGAGTTCGCAGCCAAACTTTGCACGGGCGGCGGCGGCTCCTCCGCCCGGCCGAAGGGAACGCTAGAGCGGTCGCGGCTGGCGAGCGGCCCCCGCCTTGGGCCGCAGCAGGGCAGCCCGCGCCAGCCCCGGAGCCGCCTCCCCAGCGCCGGCGGAGCAGCGGCAGCAACGGCGGCGGGGAGGCTGCAGCTGGGAGTCCGCGGAGCGCCGCCAACTCCCCGCCCCGACCGCCCCGGCCGCCCGGCGCCTGCAAGATGAGCGGCCGGCCGGGGGGAGCTTCTTCCAGCCGGAGCCGCCGCCGCCGCCGCCGCCGCGGCTCCTCCCGGGCAAGATGAGCGCTTCTCCGCGGAAGGAGGCGCCGATCTCCCGCAAGCAGCGGCTGATGGCCGCGGTCGCGTCCGGGGACGAGTGTGCGGGGGCGGCGGCGGCGAGGAGCCGCTGCTGCCCGCCCGCGTCCCCGGCCGCCGCCGCCTGCCCCTCCTCCGCCGCGGCGCTCTGCTGCTTCATCTGCGGCGGCGGGATCAGCCGGGGCAAGGAGCGGCGGCTGCAAGTGCGGGCGCCGCGCGGCCCCCAGCCCTTCTTCCCCTTCCTGCAGCACCAGGAGCCGGCGCCCGGCGCGCGGGAGGTGAGCGCCGAGGGCTGCGCCCTGGTCTGCGCCGTCTGCCGCTGCTTCCTGGCCGAGCAGTGGGACGCCTTCGAGCGGGCGCGGACGCCGGTGGAGAAGCGCATGTACTGGCTCAAGCGGCCCTACCAGTGCGAGGGCCCCGCGGCGGCGGCGGCGGCGGCGGCGGCGGCGGGAGGGCTGCGCCGGGCGCCGCAGGAGTGGAACCCGGGCTACGCGCTGGGCACGGACGACGAGCGGCGCCCCGGCAGCAGCCCCGACCAGCCTCCCTCCCAGCAGCGGCGGCGGCGGCCGCCCCGAGGATCGCCCGCAGCGGCGCCGCCCGACGATTCCTCGCTCTCCTCGCTGTCGGACGCTGAGACCTTGTCGGAGACCGAGCCGCGCTTCCCCGCCGCGCCGGACAGCCCCGAGGCCGGGCGCGCGGAGGAGCGGAAGAGGCCGGGCGCGCATCTGCCCGCTCGGCCCCGCCAGGGGAGCCAGCTGCGGCCGCCCCCGGAAGAGGCGGCGGCGGCGGCGGCGATCCCCTTTCACCCGGGGAACGGGCTGCCACTGGCTCCGAAGCTTCGCAGGAAGCGGCAGCGGCCGGCGCGCCGCCGGGCACGAGGGGGTCTCCTTTGGAGCGCAGCCATGGACGCCTTTGGACGGTCGCAGCCCGGCTTGGAAGCGCGGCGAGCCGAGGGGCCGGCGGGCGAGGGGCCCCGGGCGCCCTCGGGCTGCTGCTCGTCGGAGGAAAGCGAGATCAACATCACCAGCGACGAGGAGCCCCGGACGGCGCCCAGCGGCGGCAGGGGAGCCTCGGCGCGGGGGGCCGGACTGGCCTGCTACGTCTGCGGCTCCCCCCTGACGCCGGGCTCGCAGCAGCGCCTCCACGTGCAGAAGCAGGAGAAAGCCTCGACGGCGCCCTTCTTCCCCTTCCTCTGGCTGCACAGCCCGCCGCCCGGCGCCCTCCCGCTCAGCCCTGCGGGCAGCGCCCTGGTCTGCCCCGCCTGCCACGCCTCGCTCATGCAGCAGTGGCGCAGCTTCGAGGGCGCCGACGTGCCCGTCCTGCAGCGGCTCTACGTGGTGCCCCTGGCGGCCGCCCAGCCTCGGAGGGCCGGGACGGCCAGAGAGGAAGGGCCCCCCGGCGCCCCGCAGCCCCGCTCGCCGGAAGCCTGCTACCTCTGCGGGGAGGACTGCAGCCAGGACGGGCGGCCCGTCTCCGCCAAGGCCCCCAATGGCAGCTCCAAGGCGGCCATGCACTTCCCCTTCCTCAGCCACCTGCCCTGCCCGCCACGCGCCAAGGGGCCGGACCAGTGCTGCCAGGTGCGCAGCTGCCCCCGCTGCTACCTGGTGCTGCAGGACTTGTGGGCCACCTACCTGGCCTGCCACAACGAGGAGTGCATCGCTTCCGTGCAGAGCTTCCTGGGCAGGTACCACCAGGTCTTCGCCACCGTTGGAGAGGCTGAGGCCACGGCCAGGACCCCGAGGTTGACCCAGGCAGGCCTGGCCTCTGGCTGTTACATCTGCGGTGCCCAGCTCAGCCCTGGCAAGGAGTTCCAAGTCAGTGTCAACCCTCCTGCCGGCCGCTTTGGTGAAAAGGAGCCCTTTTTCCCTTTCCTGGCCATCCATCCGCCGGCTCCACGGGCCAGGCCAGCCGAGGCCACGGGGATCGTGGCCACCTGCCTGCTGTGCTACCACGACCTCCTGGCCCAGTGGCTGCAGCATGAGCAAAGCAGCGCCCAGCACCCCAGCAGCGCCTGGTCTCGGCAGTACAAGGTGGACACCTTTGCTTGCTTCTTCTGCCGACAGGAGAAGAAACGGCACCTTGGATTAAGAGGGGTGCCAGTGGCCAGGCTGCCTGTCTTCTTGGGCTCCTTCCGGGGTCCGGGCACCTTGCTGGTGGATGATGGCAAGCGGCTGACCATTGGCGCTTGCCCCGAGTGCTCCATGCTGGTGCTGGCAGGCAAATCGGCCGTGGCCAGGGATCTTTTGGCTCTGCCTGCAACTGCGCCGCTGTCCCTCCAAAAGGTAAGATTCTGGTTGGCCTTCTGGTGGGGCCTGGTTGCCTGGCACCACCCTTGGAAAGGCTCTTGGGCAGGTGCCAGGCTGGGGGCCTTTGAGCCAAGACGTATCTCCAGCATCCAGGTTCAGCCAATGAATTTCTGTCCAGGTGTGTGAGAAAGCTGGAGCGTGTTATCCATACCGCAGGAAGCGCATCAGCGCCCCAAGTTGACAAGACTTGCTTGTTTTTAAGTAGGGCTGCTGTTCTAGTTTTGCATCCTAATCCTTTGGACCCCCCTCCAACCCTCCCATTCCTTTCTAGTTCTGTGCCGGGCATCCTTTCTGGAGGGAGCCGAGAAAGGAGTAAGGTCCCCTTTTGCCAGTCCCACTTGAATCCTGCAAAAGGCAGAGGTCCCTTGCGGAGCATTTGCCCAGCCAGGTCTCATGAGTCATAGTTTGCAGGCCAGGGTTTGATGGAGGTGCACAGAACTTGCTTTCTGCCTCATCGCCGGAGAGCAGAGCACTTCCATGTGGTTTGGGTTTTTTACAGCAAAGGCTTTAAGGCAGGGGTCTTCAAACCTGGCCCTTTTAGGACTTGTGGACTTCAACTCCCAGAATTCCTCAGCCAGCACAAGGCTGAGGAATTCTGGGAGTTGAAGTCCACAAGTCCTAAAAGGGCCAGGTTTGAAGACCCCTGCTTTAAGAGTTGCTTTCTGGTTTTTTTTGCAAGAAAATGGTTTTGCTCAGCTGTGAAGGTGAGGGAGCATCAAAGACAAACCTTGATGGATCTAACCAGTTTCATTCTGGTTGCCCTCATAAGCAAACAAACAAGAGGTCATAGGATTCCGTGGCTTGATTGCTCTGAGCAGCATCCTTAGGTGGTCTAGACTCTAGAGAGAGGGCTGCTTTGTTGACAGCAGACAATGCTTTAAAAATAACACACACACACACACACACACACACACACACACACACGAGAGAGAGAGAGAGAGAGAGAGAGAGAGAGAGAGAGAGAGAGAGAGAGAGAGAGAGAGAGAGAGAGAGAGAGAGAGAGAGATGCCTTCCCTGTGGTAGCCTCCACTCTTTACAAGGCTCTTCCCAGAGACAGGCATAGTCTTGATCCTGGTCACCTTCCATAATAGTGAAAAACTCTTGTCTATCAGCAAGGCTTTGGGGCAGGTCGATTGAAGAATGGCCCCTGCCATGTGGATTGACCCATAGATGTTTCACCTCTGTTTGTGTTTATTTGTTGCCTAGAGACCTTTAAGATAGCAACTTTTATGAGAGCAACAAGGTTGAAAGGTTCAAGAATTATGGCCAGCCATAAAGGAAGACCACCTCAGGAGTAACTTGGACAGAAGCTGATCTCCTCTGAGGGCACGATTGAGTAGGATGATGGGGAAGAGGAGGCTTCTTGAAGCTGCTCTTCTGCTTTGAAGAATTGCATCTGCAAGTCACTCCAGATTGCATCTGCAAGTCAGAAACCGTCAAGCGGTACTAAATGCTCAAGACAGGCGGTTGAACAGAATAACAGAGTTGCAAGGGATCTTGGCGGTCATCTAGTCCAACCCCTGCTCACATAGGAGACTGTATCATTCCAGACAAATCCAATCTCTTCTTAAAAGCCCCCAGTGATGGAGTATCCATAACTTCTGGAGGCAGGTTGTTCCACTGGTTAATTGTTCTCACTGTCAGGAAATCCCTCCTTAGTTCTAGGTTGGCTCCCTCCTTGAATAGTTTCCATCACTGAAAAAAAGTGACTTATGACCATTTCTCATGACCATAGCAGCATCCCCATGGTCAAATTTAGACACTTGGCAACTGACTCATAGTTATGATGGTTGCAGCATCCCGGAGTCATAACTTTCTGAAAAGCAAAGTCAATGGGGAAGCCGGGTTCACTTAACAACAATTTTACAATGGGGCAAAATTGTCTCACTTACCTAGCAACAGAAATTTTGGGCCCTCAGTTTTCATCCTAAGTCAAGGACTACGTGTGTTTCCAAGGCAGGGGAGGGGGCTGTTTTTTCTGAAGCCCAGGTGGGATCAACGCCTGACTCTTTGCTGGGATTCTTGCTTTAAGTTCTCCTTTCCCTCCCTGTAGAAGGTCATGAGTTCACAGAGCGCTCTGTGTGTGTGTGTGTGTGTGTGTGTGTGTGTGTGTGTTCTGTGCCAGGCCAGGGAACAGGTGGTGCTAGAGGATCCCGGCCCCCTCCCAAAGTCTTGCAGAGCCTGCCTGTCATCACACGAATATCAGCGGGAGACGTCCACATCTGTTTCCCTGCAGCATTTGTCATGGAGAAGGAAGGGGGTGGGAAGGTCCGATAAGGGCCGGCTTGCACCATGAAACCCATGGCTCTCTGCCCAACGGAGGAGGGCTGGGCTAGGAAGTCCGGTGGCCGACTGTTCCACCAACAAATAAGGCCCCCACTTTGCAACTTTCCGGGAGGGAAGAAGCCAACAGGTCCCAGCCCGGCCGTCCCTCCTCCGCCCTTTGCTCTTTTAACAGATCGCCTGGCTGCCAAACGGCAGTTCCTGCTTATTTTGGCTGCCTGCTCGGCATCTGTTTCAGGAAAGGCCGGTGAAAAATGGTCCGTTCGGCTCTGGCCTGACTCACCACGGGCGGCTCTTGACACTCACCTTCTTGCCAGGAATCTGGAGCCCGGCGAGGGGCCCGAGGCTGCGCAAACCACCTTGGGGGAGCCGAGTGAAGCAAGGCAGATGTTGGGGAGCCAAAGCCAGGCTGTCCGTGCAGCTGCAAAGCTCAGTGGCACTTTGGCTTCTTGTCTGGGTCGATAATTCGGGAGCAGAGCTTTTTCTTGGGCTTCCGGAGAGCCTGGACAGGCGGGGTCAAAGCATTGATCTGTTTATCCAGGAGCTGTTCCAACTGTGTGCAGGCCCCCCCTGAGAGTGGATGAGGACCCTCGTTGATCCATGGGGTGGTCAAGGAGGGCCACAGATTCGTCCAACCTTGTGTGAGCCCATCTGGTTTCACTCTCCTTTGCTTTCACATCCTTAAAAGCTGGAAACCTGATTGAAAAGAAAATGAGGAGCCCAGAACACTGCCTTGCCCCTGGCTGATTGCGGGTCTTTGTATAACAGGTGCTGTCTGTTGTGACTGGCAGCTCAAGAGCACCAGGTCAAATGCTGTGAGAAGGTTCAGTTGCTGTGAAAGGCTTCAAGGCGGGGTTCGGCCCTTGCTCAACAGCTGCCTGGTCCTGCTTCGTAAAGAGTGATTCTCTTGCACGGTTTCCATGTCAGAAAAGGCATGGGATTTTCAGAAGAAGAATGCATGTTGCCATTGGCAGCTTTTGGGCGTAGGTGGGTGGGTAGGTAAAGAGGTGAGGGAGGAAGAGGGAAGGAAGTTAGTTGAGAAAGGGAGAAGGGAGGGAAGGAGAGAGGGAAGGAGAGATGGAAGGGATGGAGGAAGGAAGGAAGGAAAAGAGGTGACAGGCAGGAAGGAAGAAAGAAGGAAGTTAGTTGAGAAAGGGAGGAGGGAGGGAGGGAGGGAGGAAGGAAGGAAAGGAAACTATATTTTTCTTCAGTTTGCTTCCTTCTTTCTTTTCAGGAAGGAAAAGCAAGCAAGCTTATATTTTATACTGATCAAGAGATCACTTGATGGTTGGGTCTTAGTGGGCATTGTAGCAAAGTGGGCCTTGATTTAATAGCCCCTCCTAAAGGGTCTGAAGGCGTGGGGATTTCCTCTTGAGCTCCAATCTCCGTCAGGACAATTTGTGGGAAACTGAAGTCATTAAATGGAGAGAAGGGGGAGAATGTGGAGTTTTCCCGTCTGTTGGTGCGGCTGCATTTCTGCTGGTTGGCAGCCAAGCTAATTTCTGCATTTCAGAGCAGACTCCAGCCCATCTGCTCCCTCGCTGGCAGGGCACATTTATCCACCGAGCCCATTAAGGGCTGCAGTCTTGCAAATCGTTGCAAAGGAAGCCGAGCAGACCACCAGGGAGGAGACCCCTCCCTGGCCCACCAGTGTGGAACGTAAAGGGGGGGCATGACTTTGGTGGAAGCTCAGATGGACTTCATGGGGTAACTGTGGACACCAAGGAAACCAGAACTATGGAGTCATGAGTGTGCAAGAAAACACTTTTGGAACATGAAAATTCTGCTGAGGTTGGAATTTCTACCTTAAAATAGAAGAGGAGGGAGAGTGAAGCTATCTGTCTGCCCCCCCAGCAGATAATTCTATGTCTGAAGCCCTAAAGCAGTGTTTTTTCTTTCAAATTTGACACCTTTAAGATGGGTGAACTCCAGCCAGCTGGGGAATTCTGGAGTTGAAGTCCACCCATCTTAAAAGTGCCAAGTTTGAAAAAAACTGTCCTCAAAGGATTGCCCATTGTGTAGATCCAGCCAGACAAAACAACTAAACAAACAATTTCTCATCTTCCTTCTATTTAGAGCAACACAACATTTATAAGCCATTTCTGGGAAAGATTTCAGGCGCCACCTCCCACTTTGGATGGGCTAAATGTGAAATTGATAGAGTTAGAAAAAAAAAACCCAGGAAGTGTTCTAGAAGGGGGGGGCATCATGAAAGTTTCCCTTCATTGCAGCCACCCTTTTCCCTGCATGCCTGCCCAGAAGTGATGAGTAGATTTAGTGCAGGAAATTTTTGCAAGCAGTGATGTGTAAGATTTCAGTTTCTCAGCTGCACTAAAATTCTGGGAATTTATAGGGATAATTAGGCTCACTCTTAAATCTCTTGACTCTGCTTTTAGACATTGCTCAAGCAACTGAAAACCTGTTGAAATATCCTCCATTATTGGTTCTGTTGAAATCCTTTATGCAAAAAGGAAGTATGCAGCCTAAGCTATAGATTGAGCTGGTTAATTTACCATTATGCTGCTCCTTTTGCCTTTAATTGGAAAGCAAGTGTCCCCTGAGCATGCTTAGAAGATTTCCTGAGATGCAAAATAAATAACAAAAGCCAAAGGAACAGAAGAAGATGAGTACTAAGTCTTTGATGCATTTCAATTGTCCTTCTTTCCGAGCATCACTCCCCTTTGGAAAATATTTTATTTTATTATTCCAAAGGCTTCAGTCTGGCTGCAGTTCTGGACAGTTAGTGACAGTTGGTGGTTTGATTTTCCTAGAGACCTTCTCGGCTGTCAAATGAAGGTGGTCCTTGGGTGGATTCAGAGCCTGGCGCCCAGGCAGGGAGGTGGGAGCCAAGGAAGACAGATTGCCTATTCAGGAAGACTTAGAGGAAGGACCTGTCCACTGAGTCACTGTCAAATTGGGCTCCTGCAGCCATTGGCTGGCCTGGACAGACTGCCTTTGTTAGGATGACACTTTGGGTTGGGACAAGGGGTGTTGTGTGTGTGTGTGTGTGTGTGAGGGACAGGCTTGGGTTTCCTTCTCCAACTGCTGGAAAGGGGAGATGCCTGCAGGGTTTCAAATTGAGGGGACCTGCAGCTGATAGACGCATGGCTGCTGCAGCAGAATAACAAGAGTTGGGAGGGTCATTAGAGATCTTCTAGCCCAACCCCCTGCTCAGGCAGGAGACCCGCTTAGACCATTCCAAGCAAGTGGTTGTCCAGTCTCTTCTTAAAAACCTCCAGTAATGGAGCACCCACAACTTCTAAAGGCAAGCCGTTTACTGGTTCATTGTTCTCACCATCGGGAAATTCCTCCTTAGCTCCAGGTTGCTTCTCTCCTTGCTCAGTTTCCATCCATCCCTTGCTTCTTGCCCTGCCTTCAGGTGAAGGCAGCACCAACGTCTCACCCTCCAAATTACACACACACACACACACACACACACACACACACACACCGATGCAAATCTTCCAGAACGACCTTGGCAGGATTTCAGCTTCCTGAAGCAACTTTCTTTGCTTTGGGGTCAGGAGGAGATGCTTGCTGCTGACCCCTCAAAGGCCAGGGAGAAGCAGAATACAGGTGGTCGGTCCTCAGCTTAAAACCATTCATTTAGCAACTGTTCAAACCGTTCAAAGTGACGTACAAGCAGTCCTCAGACTTGTGGCATCCCCACGGTCATAAGCAGAATTTGAGCACCTGGCAGCTGTCATATACCATTTGTGACGGTTGCAACCTCCAAAGTCACCTGATCTCTATTTGCAACGCTCCGACAAGCGAAGTCAGAGGGAGAAGCAGAATTCACTTTATGACCACCTGATTCATTCAACAACGGCAGGGATTTGCTTAACAGCTGTGAACAAAAAATGTCTCATGTCTTGTCTCACTTAACAACCTCCTTGCTTAGCCGTGGAAATTCTGACCCCGATTGTGGCGGATATACACTTTTGCACAATTGGCAGAATTGGCACGGGAAACTCTTGTTGGGATGGCTTTTAAGTTTAATCCTCCTCTCATTCTGCAAGCCGCCTAGAACCTTCAGGTTTCACCAGCTCGGAACCTACATGAATAAACCACCATCATTGACCTTGTTTTCAAAACTCTGCCCGCCTGTTGAGTTGCAAAGATGCCGCCTGCCATTCAGCCAGACTCACCTCTGCCTCTGGAAACAGGGGCCGGCCTTGCAAAAGGCCCAGCGCTCTCTCTCTCTCTCTCTCTCTCTCTCTCTCTCTCTCTCTCTCTCTCTCTCTCTCTCTCTCTCTCTCTCTCTCTCCCTCCCTGCCTCCCTCCCTCCCTCTCTCTCTCTCCCCCTCCCTCCCTCTCTCTCCCCCCTCCCTCCCTCTCTCTCCCCCCTCCCTCTCTCTCTCTCTCCCTCCCTCTCTCTCTGCTCTGGCTTTTTGCCGGCTGAAGGGATGGGTCACATGCTTGTCCCGTGGGGCTTCCTAGCCCTGCTAGAGGCTCTGTGTGTGTGTGTGTGTGTGTGTATGTGTGTGTGTCTGCATTGTGCTGCAGAGTACAATCTGTTTATGGGCCCCTTTTCCTATTTCTCTCTCTCTCTCTCTCCCTCCCTCCCTCCCTCCCTCTCTCTCTCCCCCTCCCTCCCTCCCTCCCTCTTTCTCTCTCTCCCCCCTCCCTCTCCCTCCCTCCCTCCCTCTCTCTCCCCCCTCTCTCTCCCTCCCTCCCTCTCTCTCTCTCCCTCCCTCTCTCTCTGCTCTAGCTTTTTGCCGGCTGAAGGGATGGGTCACATGCTTGTCCCGTGGGGCTTCCTAGCCCTGCTAGAGGCTCTGTGTGTGTGTGTGTGTGTGTGTGTGTGTGTGTGTGTGTGTGTGTGTGTGTGTGTGTGTGTGTATGTAGAGGGGAGTAAGTAAGAAGGGACAAAGGTCTCTTCCCGCAGGGGACCTTTGCTGCCTGGCTGCAGCTGAAGTTGGGGGGGGGCATCTGTTGGTGCTAATAACAATTGACCCATCTCTGGCGCCAGTGGTTAAGAGGGGCACTCTCTGTGTAGACATTTGGCCTTTTGTCCTGGTCTCTGCTGGTTGTAGTCCATCCATCTCTCTCTCTCTCTCTCTCTCTCTCTCTCTCTCTCTCTCTCTCTCTCTCTCTCTCTCTCTCTCTCTCTGTCTCTCTCCGCTCTCTGTCTCTCTCTCTCTCTCTCTCTCTCTCTCTCTCTCTCTCTCTCTCTCTCTCTCTCTCTCTCTCTCATATTCTGTCTCTCTGTCTTGCTCTCTCTCTCTCCCTCCCCCTGCTGTCCCTCCATCCCTCCTCCTCCTCCTCCTGCATCAACAGCTGTGTTGTCCAGAATCAAAAAGGAAAACTTTTCTGAAAGGACAGCCTACGTGCCTATTTGCATATTTCTGCATGCAGGAGGTTCAGTCTGCAGAGCTCCCTGTGTGTGTGTGTGTGTGTGTGTGTGTGTGTGTGTGTGTGTGTGTGTGTGTTTGTGTGTGTGTGTGTGTGTGTGTGTGTGGTGTTCAGCTGTTCCTCCGCTGATCTCCTTCTGAGGCTTGCACAATCAGGAGGCAGCTGCCCTCACTAGGAGGCAGACCCCTCCCTGGAGGGGCCAGGCGTTTCTTGTGCCCCGTGGCAGGTTGTGGGTTGGCCAGCCTTAGCGGCTCCAGTCCCCCTCTCTGGAAAGCTGAATTCCAGCCCTCCCCCAGCCCCAAAACCAATGTGCTGCTTCTGGGGGAGTCTCTTCCACCTGGTCCCTCAAGGCCAGGAGCATCACTCCCATCCTGCACAGCCTTTAGGGGTGGGACTCAGAACTCTCCCCCAGGACCCCCTCCCCTTTGGGCTGGGCTGGGGTAGCAAATGCCAATTTGTTTTTGCTGCCTTTTGAACTTCAACAGGTCAAGAGTGGCTGCTCTCTAGGTAGAAGCCGCCCAAACGCCTTCAGCTTTTTAGTGCTTTGTGGGGCTCCCTTGACCAGCCCCCCCCACTTGCAAACCTCTCTCCCCCTCCCCTGGGTCAGCTGGCTGAAGGATGCGGGGTTAAACTCCCTCTTTATCATATTATAGCAATAACAACAGCAATAGCAATAATAACTTTATTGTCACTTCGTATGTACATCAGTCGGCCTACGTTTAGAAGCTCCAGGCAGCATCTTTTGGCTTCAGCCTCTGCAAATCCCCCCCAGGGAGACCCACAGCCCCCCCACGTGGTGCTGTGTGTTCTCATTTGGCTCCGCCCCTGGGACTGTACGACCTGCTTGGGGCTGTACAGGTTGTCCTCGGCTTAGGACCACAGCTGAGCCTAAGGTTTCTGCTGTTGAGCAAGACATTTGTTTGTGAGTCCTGCCCCATTTAACCGCCCTTTCTGCCATGCTTGTTGAGTGAGCCTGGCTTCCCTTGACTTGGCTTGTCAGAAGGTCGCCAAAAGGGATCCCGGGACGCTGCGACCGGCGTGAATCTGAGTCTATTGCCAAGCGTCTGAATTTGGATCACGTGATCGCAGGGAAGCTGCAACGATCGTGTGAAAAACAGTCCTAGCGGCCTTTTTTTCCAGTGCCGTTGTGCCTTCAAAAGGTCACTAAGCAAACTTGTAAGTCGGGGACCCCCGTACACCATCCGACTCTTCCTTTCCCTGCCTCAGTTTCCTGGGGCAAACTCTCCTCCGTCCCAGTGGCTGCTCCCTGGCTGTGGCCAGGCCGGGTTGTGTTTGTCCTCCAGGGCCGTTCTTGGCCCCGGCTCACAGCAGTGCCGAGCCAAAACATTTTTTCTGGCCGGGACCGACTGGCGGCAGAGCCCAGGCATTCCTCTGCTCCAGGGAACAGGAGCATGAGAAGCCAAAATGAGGTTTCCTTGTCCAGGGGCCCTTCCACCTCCCCTGCAGTGGGTCTTTCCTGCCTTCCTCCCCTCCCGGCTTTTCCTTCCAAGAACGCTCGATGCTGCCAAAGGCCCATCACTCATTGCCTGTCTTCTCCCTTGCATTCTTTCCTGCTGCTTTATGGGATCAGCCGTTGTGTGAGTTTCACAATGAGAAAAAAAAAAGCAAGCAATTGCCAGAGATCGGTTTCATCCTTCCTTCCTGCTTCTTGCTGTTTGGCTCAAGCTCTTTTTTGCTTTACCTGTCGCTGAGCTGATTTGCCCCAACTTCACCAATGCATGCTCCAAGACAGGGAAGCCTCAACTTACAACTCCAGTTAGGGCCAGGATTTGCCCTGCTGCAGCCAGGCGTTTGCAAAATGCGCTGCGCCCAGTTCTACTTTCCTTTTCTGCCACGGTTGATAAGCAAGTCAGGCGGTTGTTAAGGAAGACGGGCTTCCCCCATTGACTTTGCTTGTCAGGAGGTCATAGAAGGTCATCGCATGGTGCTGCGACTGTCATAAATGTATGCCGGTTGCCAAGTGTCCAAATTTTGATCGATCAATCAATCAGTATAAAGCTGGAGAGGACCTCGGAGGCCTTCTAGTCCACGGGTGCCAGAGGCGGCACTCAGAGCCCTCTCTGTGGGCACACACGCCGTCGCCCCAGTCCTAGGCCTTCAGCTGGGTTTTATAAAACCTTTTCGCTTTAGGCCTCTGCCGCTGTGTGCAAAAAAACCCAGGTTCAATCAGTCAATTTTGCAAAGTTGGAATTGATTGATTGAACTTTTTAGTCCCACCCAGTCTGCCGTTACTACCGAAGCCACGCCCAGCCAATGGGCCACGCCCAGCCAATGGGCCACACCCACCCGGCACTCTACGATGCATAAGGGGGTTTGGGGTTGCAGTTTGGGCACTCAGTCTCTCAAAGGTTCGCCATCACTGGTCTAGTCCAACCACCTGCTCAAGCAGGAACCTTCTACTGTTCGGGACAAATGGCTGTCCAGTCTCTTCTTAAAGACCTCCAGTGATGGAGCACCCGCTGGGGTCTACCAAAAGATGTTGGTTGAACTTCGTCTCTGATGGATCTAGTGTTCTTCAAACTTGGCAACTTTTCAATGGGTGGACTTCAACTCCCAGAATTCCCCAGCTGGCTTGGGGAAGTTGAAGTGCACCCATCATAAAGCTGTCAAATTTGAAGAACACTAGATCCACTCCAGAGCCTTATGAGATGTGAAGAACCATCCTTGATTCCCCGTTACGCACCTAATTTGGCCTTGGATCTGCCCTGGCACCTGCTCCACTGCTCCCTGGGGTTGAATAGGTCTCCCCTTGCCCTCCTGCTTGGCCAAGAGAGCCACCTTTATCCCTTCTTCCCTTTAGAGCCCATCTTTGGTGGTTAATTATCTATGGAAAGAGCTGCGTCTTGAAGCAAGAAGTCCACCAGGGATGGAGGTGGTGGCACCAGAGGTGGCCATGTCTGGTTGCTCCTATTGTTGGAGAATGACGACGGCCACATGGGCTGCTGGGAGCGTTTGGCTGTGAGAGGCACTGGAGGCTCCAGGCAGGCGAGCAGGCGTCCGCGCAGATGGAAACTTGATCACCCACAGCTCAACAGATTGTTTGACTTATTTTAAAATCAAGCAGATGGCTGCAACAGAAGTTTGTTTAAGTTCAGCGCTGAACTGGGCCGGTGGCCAGTGTTCCCGGGGCAGGCCTGCCAAAAGGACTTGGGTCATCAACAAACCACCTCTCTCTCTCTCTCTTCCCCCCATGCTACACACACACACACACACACACACACACACACACACACACACACACCCACTCCTCCCTCTCTCTTTCCCGTAGTTCTGTTCTTCGCTTCCTATGTTTCAATGTTTGGCTCTTTCCATTTGAAGCCTCTTCTTTCCTTTCATAGAAGATAGAGCAACAGAGTTGGAAGGGACTTTGAAGATCTTCCAGTCCAACCCCCTGTTTGTTTGTTTCCCTCCCCCCCCACTTTGTGGAGGTTTGCTTTTGGGTGGGGCTAAAGCGCAGGGAGTCCTCGACTTGCAACAATTCATTTAGTAACCCTTTGAAGTTACAACGGCACTGAGAAAAAAAGGACTGACGGCTGTTTTTCACACTTAACGACCGTCGTGGCATCCCCCAGGGTCACGTGACCAACATTCGGACGCTTGGCAACTGACTCAGATTTATGACGGTTGCCTGTCCTGGGGTCACGTGATCCCCTTTGGCGACCTTCTGACAAGCAAATTCACCCGGGGGAGCTGGATTCACTTAATGACCGGGTTACTAACTTTACAACTGCAGTGATTCACTTCACAACTGTGGGAAGGAAGGTCGTAAAATGGGGCACGATTCACTTTCGCAAGTGTCTTGCTTGGCCACAGAAAGGTGGGGCTCCCTGGTGCTCATCCGTTGGGACTAGCTGTGTCTCTCAGGGCCAGAGATTCTGGTGAGCCTGCCTGCAGGAGGCTCTTGTCCCATGAATGTGGTGCAAACCATCAATCTGGGTTCTGATGTCACACCCGGTTTGCCTCGCCAGCCGTGGTTTGCCTTTGGCCCTCCCTTGCAGACCCTCCTGGCTGCGGTTCTCACTTGCAGGTGCCTTCATTTGAGGCCCATTTCACAGAGGGGAAGGGTGAGGGCGGCTACGATTTAGGCACGGTTTGTCCAAACCTTGAGGGTTTTGCTGCATAATAATAATAAAGTTGGAAGGGGTCTTGGAGGTCATCTAGTCCAACCCCCTGCTCTCCGAGCTTGTGGGTTGGTTTCTTTTTTTTTTTTTTCTTGTGGGTTGGTTTCTGATCGTTGCATTACCAGGTGAGGTAACATCTTCAGCAGAGTTAGGGGATGTCAGTGTCCTTCTGTTTATAAGGGCTTCGGGGGTGGGGGTGTCAAGTGAGGGCCTGTGAGGGGTCTTGTGATGGGTCAGGTGTGAGTCAGTTTAACTGGAGCCACACAGGAACCATTGGCCACACTACCCCCCCTCCCCTGCCACACTCGTGAGTTCATCGAAGTGTGTACCTTTTGTATAGCTTTCCTGTGGCTCCTGGAGCGGTTTTGTCAACTCAGCCCCTGCAATTGGTGAAGTATGATTTGCTTGAGCAGGTTGTGGGGGCCCAGCCTCTTTTTGTCAGCCAACCACAATTTTACAAACCATGGCAGCCAGCTGGATAAATAATGCAAAAGAAAAAAATTGTTTAAACACACCTCGATGTATTTAGGAGAGTTGCAGCATCCTGGAAAGGTGTATGTGTGTGGCTGTCTGTGTGTCATGTGATCACCATTGGCCATCCTCCCAGCCAGCTTCTGACAAGCAAAGGGGAGGGGAGCCAGGAAATCCACATGTCTTAAAGTTACCCCCATATAGAGTCCCCCGTTTGAGCAGAGGGGTGGGCTAGAAGACCTCCAAGCTCCCTTCCAACTCTGTGATTCTGTGTACTTTCCGGCCCCTGAGGAATGCCATCCATGTGGTCACTTCCCCCGAAGCCACAATGAGAGAGTGACTCGGGAGGCTGAGCTCCAGTCCTTGTTTGTTTCATCCCAGCGTGATGAAGGAATCCCAGGCATGAGGTTCACACAGAGCGAAAACCAAACCCAGCACTTTATTATGGGTTATCGCAAAGGAGGCGTCTGCTCAGGGTCACCCAAGGACTGGGATGAGTCACACATCAACATGTCTTGGGTTGTGATGTTCAGGACGTGGTCTTCTTCCTCTGCTTTGACCCACCTGGTGGGAGCCTCAAGGAGGGAGGCCAAGCCCCCACCCCAGAACATGGATGCCCCCCTCCCCATTTCTAACCTGCCCGTAACTCACCAGGTGCCTCTAGAGCAGCTCAAAGCTCTGCCCTCTTCCTCACCTACTTCCGACATCTCTTCATTCCTGCCATGCGATTCCCCCAGACGTCCGTCCGTCCCTTGGGATTGAGCTGAAGGTGGCTTCTTGACCCGGATGACCCAGACCAGCCTTTTTCCAATCGGGGTTGTGTTTGCGACCTGCAACCTTAACACCTTGGAGCAGATCAGGTGGGAAAGAAGTTAGAGCGGAGTTTCTCAATCTGGGCAACCTGAAGATGGGTAGATTTCAATTCCTAGCTATGAGGGAATCCTGGGAGCTGAAGTCCACCCATCTTCAAGTTGCCCAGATTGAGAAACAAACGGTGCCTTAGAGCTTGGGGGGAGATTTCCACAGAGACTTTGCAGCTTGCCAAGTCATTGTGCCAGCCCCTCCCCACTCCCCTGGGGAACCCCTCCCCCCATCCCCAGCCTGGGTCCATGTGGGCCTGGAGGGACCCCTTTCATCAGCTTTCATCAGATGGGGAAGAGAGGGAGGGAGGGAGGGAGGGAAGGAGGGAAGCCAGGCAGGCAGGGGAGATGCAGTAGCGGTGGTGAGGCTGCCTTTTTCCAACGTGTTTGCAAATCCCCACCAGCTGGGGGGATTAGAGGCAGCATCTGGCTTGCTTTATAATATTTAAAACAAAGAGGGTTGCAGGCGCCGAGATGGGGCGGGCGGTGATTGGGAGGCTGCTGGTAGAGGTGAAATGCTGGGAAAATATGCGGTGATAACAGCAGACACAACCCCCCCTCCCACTTTCCTTTGTTTTTTCCCTTCCATGGGGCTTTTTAGTGGCCCATAAAGCAGACTTGAGCTGAACTGGCTTCATTGGCAAGGGCTCCAATGAGAAGTGGGAGGGGGAGACTGGGACAGGCAGGCCATCCTCCCTTTCGTTGAAGGAACAAGCTCCCACAAACACGTGCAGAGTGCCTGCAGCCCTTCCTGACCTTATTGGGACCCTGCGGGGTGGGACGATTCTGCTCAGCTTATGCATCTTGGACCCCACAATTGTCTACCTTTTCAGTTGCAAAGATAGGAACATGCACAAAGACATGCCTTGGCCGAAACCTTAACAGAGTTGGAAGGGACCTTACAGGTCATCTAGTACAACTCCCTGTGCTGGCTGGGGAATTCTGGGAGTTGAAGTCCACCCATCTTAAAAGCGCCCAGTTTGAGAAACACTGTGCTGGAGCATGACACAGCTTATTTGGCTCTACACGATAGGTGAACCCTTGATCGTAGCCTGTAAAGCATAGCGTGATGTGCGAACGAGACCCGTGTGGCTTGTTAAACAAATTGACTTCAAGCTAACCCTGACTTCACACACTCCTCTGAAGCCGCCTTTGTTTCGCCCTTGACCGAAGAGAGACAGGATCCAGTTTCCTCCTCACTTTTAAGACACAACATCCCTCAAGCCTCGACCTGCGTTTTCCTGCCTGGTTGCAGGGAGATCCTCGCCCTTTTCTCGGTGCCCACGGCGCCAGGGCAGCATGGGCACGGCCCCCCTTCATCCCCATCCCCTCCACCCCGGGACCCCGGCCGGCCCCCTTGGAGCCGTTCAAAGGAAGCCTCTTATTTCCAGGCGGTGGTAGAGAAGCAGGCGGGGGAACCGAGGGTGGCAGGGAGCCCGGGGTTTTGCTAAGATGCTTATTTTTCATCACTTTTTCTTTTCTTCTTTTCTTTTCTTTTCTTTTCTTTTTTGCTTCTCTTGATGCTTGATGAATTCAGGAAGCCGAAGCGCAGCTTGTGCCAAGCCAGAGCTTGTGCAGCTGCCAAGACCCGGCCTGTTTGCTCGGCTTGCTGGAGCCAGGGACTGACCTTGTTAGCTTAGAGGGCAGCTGCCTTATTTATGCAAACATCTGGTGCGAGGCAAGCCGGATAGGGCTCACACTGTCTCCTTGCGCCTGACTTTGCGTTACCTTGCAGGAATGCGGGGGGGGGGGGATGTGCCGCGAGGGGGGAGGGAGGCGGCACAGCTCCAAGAGGCTGGGAGCAGAGAGGCGGGGAGGCTCTGTGTGTGTGTGTGTGTGTGTGTGTGTTTGTGCATGTGTGTGTGGGGTGAATCTGTGGGTGGTTTGACTGGTGCTTCCCTCTCTGCCGCAACCCTGCTCAGGCCATGTGGATCTGGATTGCACTTACAGCCTTCCACCCCCAAAATTGCCCTGTTTTCCCCTTGGTAGGTTACCGTTAGTCCTTGACTTACAACAGTGTGTTAAGTGACCTTTGGAAGTAACCACGGCACCGAAAAAATGGACTTTTGACCATTCTTCAGAGGTAAGACCTTTGCAGCATCCTGCGTGGTCATGTGATCAAAATTCAGACGCCTGGCAACCGGTTCATACTTACGACGGTTGCGGTGTCCCCGGGGGTCGCGCGATCCCCTTTGGCGACCTTCTGACAAGCAATTTTGGGCTTACGACTACAAGTCGAGGATCCCCCGTAGGGGTCTGCATCCTCCCCTGGCTGTTTGGCCACCCAGGGTCAGCCTTCAGCTTTGCCACCCAAAGTTGCGGAAAGTCTGCCGGAGGGAGCAGGAATGGGCAAGCCGAGAGGAGGGTTTGCACCTTTCCCCAAGGAAGCTTCGTGGTCACCCGAAGCCAGTGGTGGGATTCAGCTGGCAGAATCGGTAGCTAATTTTTCGTTGCCCAGGCCCAGAATGGACTTCCGGAAGCGGCATCCACACAGAGAACCGGTTGTTCACCTATTTGAATCTCACCACTGCCCAAAGCTGCTGTTTTGCTGATAGAAAACCCGGCTAGTGCATTTCATTAATGCATCTCTCGACCTTAGCCTCTTTAAGATACGTGGACTTCAAGTCCCATAATCCCCCAGCCAGCATGCTGAATTCCGGGGCTTGAAGTCCACGCATCTTAAACCTTCTGAGATTGAGCAACCCTGATTTACTTCACGTAGGGCTTGCCTTTTTCTCCCAGGAGCAGCTGCTAGCCTCTTCTGTGCGGCATGTGGGTCTGGCCCCTTGCAGCTTTCCTCACCTCTTGCAAGGGGGCAAAGGCAACCTTGGGAATGGACTCTCTCTCCTGGTTTCCTTTCCCTCCCTATCTGGGGTGCTTTGTTGTGGCTGCGTGGAGCCCCGAGCGGGAATGCTACCGGTAGCACTCTTCTCCCAGGAGTTGAGTGCCGCTGTCCCCCTCCAATCCAGGACCAGCTGCCTCTGATTTCCACCAAATTCCTTTCTTTCTGGCTCCCCTCAGCTCCCCCTCTGTCCTGCCGGGAGAGTCCGCAGCCTCATTGTCTAAAGTTCCCCGAGATGATTTATCTGGAAGATTCCTGCAGTCACAGGTCAAGGGGAAAAAAAGCAGCACTTTTTCCATCAAGAGTGAGAGAAGAACTTTGGCTGTATTATTCTTCCTCCCCCCATCCTTCTTCCTAGTCATAGTGTGTGTGGGGGAACCCCCCCTACAAACTTCTGAGGTTGCCCGCTCCTGTCGTCTCATTTTGATGGTTGGTGCCCAGGGGTGGGAGGTGCAAATGCAGATCGCTAGATAAACCCAGACCCCCAGAGGACTTCTCTTCTTGCATACTTTTAATTCCTTTTATTATTATTTTTTTAAATAAATGAGGCCTCAGCTCTGCAGGGAGCTCTAAATCTTCCTTGCTTAGGAGGTCAGCAGTGTGATTGTGTATTGTAGGGCTGCAAATATAGGCTGCCTGGGGTTACGGCTGAGTCCTCCAGTCTCTTTGGTTTGGAGGCTGGGCTGGGGCTACAAAGCCCCCCCCCATATCTCTACCACTGCTCAATTGGTTCTGCAGTTCAGGGCTCCACTTCATTAGTCCTGTGGGGAGAGAGGGAGAGACAGAGAGGGAGACAGAGAGAGACATAGAGAGAGAGAGACATAGAGGGAGGGAGAGAGGGAGAGAGAGGGAGAGAAAGGGAGGGAGGGAGAGAGGGAGAGGGAGAGAAAGAGACCCCCATGCATCCCTGGTGTCTTCATTTCATTTGAATTTGGTCCGGCTGCTTTACTCAGGAAAGGCTGGGCCAAATCCAGGGCTTCAGTGTTTTTATGACACCCGAGGTCAAGAAGCTTGGCCTGATCTCAACAGAGCTGGCTGGTCTTTCTTTACAAAAAAAAAAATGTTCCAATTTGCTCACGGGAGGCCCCCGATACAGCTAGCAAACTTAATACACTTTTACCAAGCGGTTGTAAAGCAATGCATAATCTTAAAAATAAATAAATAAAATCTCTGGGCTCAGATGCCTACAGTTATGGGCACCATCTTGACTTTTTTTGCCCCCTGCCTCGCTGGTGGCCCTAGTTGTAGTGCTTAAAAGCAAAAAAATAAAAAGAGCCAGTTGGTGCTTGCTCCCGTGTTGGAGGGATTCTCTGCAGTTGTTAAATGAATCACTGCAGCTGCTAAGTAAATCCAGCTTCTCCACTGACTTTGCTTGTTGGGAGACCCCTGGGGAAGTCACGGATGGTGGTCAGGTGACCCCAGGACGCTGCAGCTCAATACACGCTGATTGCCAAGCGTTTGAATTTGGATCCCCTGACCATGGGGATGCTGTGTCGGTCATAAGTGCGAGGAGCTGTTGCAAGAGACCTTTTTTCAATGCTGTTGCAAGGGTCGTTAAATGAATGGTTGTAATTACCAATATTGTTGCTAATATTATAAGATTTAATATGATTCCATTTGCCAAATCAAAGGAGCGTAAGCATGGATATCAAAATAACAGAATACCAGAGTTGCAGGGGACCTTGCAGGTCTTCTAGTCCAACCCCCTACTCAGGCAGGAGAGCCTATATCAGTGGTGGCGAACCTATGGCACGGGTGCCAGAGGCGGCACTCGGAGTCCTCACTGTGGGCACACGTGCCGTTGCCCCAGCCTTGCCTCCCCCCGTGACCCCCTTCTCACCAGCAGCCCCCCAGGAGGAGAGTCACCCCCGAGCGTGGCCCACGCGGAGCAGCGCAGCCAAGGACATGGCAGCCAGGCAGCGTAGACAAGACTCTGCCCTCACGCCGCATCGCGCACAGTTGATGCTGCGGGACGTGGGCAGAGGGCGTGGCCGCCATGGCGCTGCTGGGCTGCCTGGGCGATCTGCGGCGGGCCCTGGAGGCGGTGCGTGGCCCTGCGGGCAGGCGGGGTGGGGGCAGAGCAGGGGCAAGGCAGGGGGTGGAGCGGGGGCGGGGCCAGTTTTGGGGCACTCAGTCTCTAAAAGGTTCACCATCACTGGCCTCTATCATTTCAGACAAAGGGCTGTCCAATCTTTTCTTAAATAAAAAAAAATCTCTAGTTGATGGAGTAGCCACAATTTCTGGAGGCAAGCCGTTTCCCTGATTGATTGTTTTCACTGTCAGGAAAGTTATCCTTCCTTCTAGATTGGTTCCATCCATCGCTTCTTATTCCTTGCATGAACCTGAGACCCCCCTTTTGCTACAGTCCGAGGCCAGCCCTGTCTTAACATCCTCAAAGTTTTGCCTTTTGCCTTTTCGCTTCTCCGAGAGTCTCCAGCCAGCTGGGCCGACCTGAAGGCCACCAAGATTATGAGCTGCACTGAAGCCAGGACACCTCTCCCCATGCCCTTGCCTGGCCAGAGCTGGTCAGACAGACCTGGGGCGAAGCGACCCGACTTCCTCTTGCCCGGTGGAGGAAGGTTCTGTCCATCAAGGAGGCTTTGGAAGCCCCCACCTTGGGGCCCTTAACTGCTTTGGGACCAGGTGGGGAAAGCAGGAAGTTGAAGATCAGAATCCTGCCTCCCTTATTGCCGCAAGGACATTTGTCTGGTCTGTCCCTGATGGTCACTCCTGGCAGGAGATAGGAGGGTAAACAAAAGCATTTGGCCCAAAGCCTGCATTCCCGGTTCTCGCTGGCTTGCGCTGACATCTGCAATCCGCTGCAGCCAAACGGGTTGCGAACCCTGACTGCA
Organism: Bothrops alternatus; assembly: GCA_034064705.1. Classification (NCBI taxonomy): domain Eukaryota; kingdom Metazoa; phylum Chordata; class Lepidosauria; order Squamata; family Viperidae; genus Bothrops; species Bothrops alternatus. Next base: position 5,613 of record JARGCV010000262.1, on the reverse strand, counting down.
GAACGGGAGGCACCTCATTGGGGAGAGAGAAGACGGGCTTCCCAAGAGGAAAGTGGCTTCCGCTCCTTGCCAGGGTCATCCTCTGAGCCCAGCCCCTTCCGTGGGCAAATCCTGGTTGAACCAGGGCTTGGTACAACCCCAAAGCCTCCTGCTTTTGAACTGCTTCTCATAGGCTTCACCCCTTGCAAAGTGGTTGGTGTCATAACTCCCACCCCACACTAGGGGGCGCCACAATGTCACAAAGGCACAGCAGCCCACACTAGGGGGCGCTGATCCTCCTCCTCTCTTTTCTCGCTTAATTTTTTTCTCAGTTTAAGAAAAACGTTTTGCTTTTCGCATCTAGAAGGCCGGCCTCCCAACAGCATAGAAGGACCTTGGGGAACTGACCGCAGCAGAACCTATTGGCATTTCTCATCCAGGGGAGCCTGGCTTCCTGCCCCTTCGGATGCCCCTGGCGAAAACCTTGGGCTTTCATAATTCCCCAGAGACATGATTAGCAGATGTTTCAGCCATGATGTATGCGGTCTCCCCCCTCCCCCCCTTGTGCCTCTTGTCCCTCCCATCCTCTTCCCAGCTGCTTCCAAGAAACAGGATCTTAAGGGGGGAAGGGGGGAAGCCGCCAGTCCCCCCAGCTCTGTTCTGCCTCTCCTCTTTTCTGCAGGCCCAGCTGGGCAGAGAGGTGGTCCTTGGCTCGCTGGTGGGCTGCGCCCTGAATTGGGATTCGCCTTGTTTTTGCCAAAGATATCCAATTGGGATTTACTTAGCGTATGATGAGAACTTGACAGAAGAGAAGTAAACCTATACACACATCCAATTGGGATGTTTGGCTATGAATGAGTGGAATTTATTCAAAGGGCTTCCTTGCATTCCAGAGTCAGATCTGTCTTCCTCAAAACCCTGGACCCCTTATCCGCCTGGGAGGAGGATTATAGTAGTAATTATCTGGCTGATAAGCAAAAGTTGACTTGATGGGGCTTAATCAATCAATGCAAAGACTCAGCTCCCTTCAGAAGTCTGTGATACCTGAAAGAGGGTAGGTAGGTAGGAAAGGAGGAGGAGGAGGAGAAGAAGAAGAAGGAGGAGGAGGAGGAGGAGGAGAGGTGTGTGGGTTTGGATACAGGGTTTGGATACAGTGGCAAAGGGTCACTGTTGGGAGATTTGGAGGACCAGCAGATCCACCTGAAGAAAAATGTATGTGCTTATACTAATTTGATAGCACAGAATCAATCTCTACTTTTTATGTATTCCCTTCCTCAAAGCAATCAGAAGGAGGCCTGGGAATGATTTAAAAAAAACAAACACCTGAGGGGTCCTTGCTCCCTGGTGTGTAGGGCACTTCCTTTTTGAATTGCAAGCCGGTGGAAATATGTGGGGGCACCCCTCTGAAGAGAAACCATTTGGGAGAACAGCAAGAGGAACGTTAATCCTTGCTATTGTTGGGGGGTTTCCCCACAAAAGTCCCAGATCCTGGAGGTGGTGGGGCTTTGCTCCAGTTGAGTTGCTTCAGATGCTCTTAAGCAGCTGTAAACCCACTCACCCCCTTGTTGCATGTGGGGAAGGCAGAAAGAATCTCTAGGGTCTCATGGAGACAGTAGACTTGGTGGAGGCTCACTGAACTGCCAAGAGGAGGCAGAAAGCAGATGGGCTGGGAAGGAAAATGGTCTCCCAGAGCTTCTGTTTGGACCCTTGCTTAGGAGTCTTCCCAGTTGCTGTTCTTCAGGGCTGGTTGGAGACAAACTAAGGACCACCGGCTGGTTAAGGAATTTGCAGCCCTCAAAACAGCTTCTGCTTTGCAAATGGATTCCTGAATTGATGCGAGGTCTTCACAAATGATGTTGCAGTTAAAACTCAGACTGTAAAGGGAGGAGCCCATCTTTGCAGATAAGCCGAGGACTTGAATGACAGCAGTGTGAGGCCACATGAGAAGCAGTCCTCTTTTTGAACATGTGAATAAAATCTTGAGAGAGAATCCCTTTCAGAATGGAGCCCTTGTCATTTCCTTTTTATTTATATCCACCTTCCAAATTGGATTGTCTTAAGGCAGAGTTTCTCAACCTTGGCAACTTTGAAATGGGTTGACTTCAACTCCCAAAATTTCCAAGCCAGCAGAGAAGATCCAGCAACTTATGTTGGCTCTACCGAGTGAAGATCAGGGGCAGATCCAAAACCAGGTCTCTGCCGGCAGAACTTAATCCCTTAGGATCCCTCTTGACTCTGGACTAAGGAAGAGGCTCTCAACTCCAGCGTTGCCTGTTGAGGTTCTTCTTTCAGATGTTCTCCAGCCGGCTCTTGCTTTGAGGGACAACCCAAACAGTTTGGAAAGATGCTCTAACCTTGGATCTTCTGCCTTCTGGGCTCTTCGGAGTGTCCTCTGCTCGTGGGCCAAGACCTCCTTCAGCTGTCAGCAAGGCTCCCTTTAGTCTGTTCCAAGTTGAGCCATTGGCTTCCTGCATCCTTCTGGGGTGGGGGGGTTGGTCTCCGTGCAGGGAGGGCCCCTCCCTTTGAGGCTCTTGGCCGGTCCTGTGGTTTCTGATTCATAACTCTGGATAGATTGTGCAAAACATTTCACAGCAGCTGCCCTCCTGCCGGGACATGGCCAGAGGCGGCTCTGGGCTGCCAGGCAGGGGGAGGGAGTGGCGCTCTGCAGGACAATCACCGGCAAGGAAAAGGGGGAGCCCAGAAAGGATTTGGGATATTTTTCTGGAGGCCTCGTTAAGTAAAGAGCATATCAGATCACAGACATCAACGCCAGCCACTTGGCGTCTCTGGTTTGGCCGAGTCCACCTCGGAAGCTGCTTCTGTGTGTCAGCTCTTTGCCCGCACAGCCTGTGCAGTGTGTTGCGACGGGCGGGCGGCGGTTTTGCGCCAGGTCTCTGACTTCCTTGTAACAGGAGACGGCAGGAGAGGAACACGGCTCCCAGGAATTCATGGGTGCCAAGTCATGATTTAGCCACCATTTGTTTTGATGAAAGGTACCCAGCTAATGAGCTGGGCAAACCACAGTTTGGGGGCTTTGCATAAAAGGGTGAACCAGGCAGGGGAGTGGGGTTGGTTCAGCAAATCCTGGCTTAAAAAAGACGTGTAACAAGGTTTGCAAAAGCATTGCTCTCCAGTGCACTCTACAGATAGTCCTCAATTTACAACAGTTCATTTAGTGACCGTTTGAAATTACAGCAGCACTGAAAAAGGTGACATGTACCACACTTTAGAATCCTCATCCAGTTTTGGCCACAAAAGAGATGCTGGGGCTCTGGAAAGAGTGCAGAGAAGAGCCACAAAGATGATTTGGGGGCTGGAGGCTAAAATGTGAAGAACGGCTGCAGGAATTGGGCAGGTCTAGTTTAATGAAAAGAAGGACCAGGAGTGACATGATGGCAGCCTTCCAGTATTTGAGGGGCTGCCACAGAGAAGGGGGGGGTCAACTCTTCTCCAAAGCACCAGAAGGCAGGACAGGAAGAAATGGGTGGAAACTGTTGAAGGAGAGAAGCAACCTGGAACTAAGGAGAAATGTCCTGATAGTGAGAACAATTAATCAGTGGAACAGCTTGCCTCCAGAAGAGATTGGACAAAGATTTGTCTGAAATAGTAGAGGGTCTCCTGCTTGAGCAGGGGGATGGGCTAGAAGACCTCCAAGGCCCCTTCCAATATGTTATTCTGTTCTGTCCGAAATAACCAGCTGCTTCTGCAGATCTGGTCCTGGGCTTGGCATAGGGCTGGCATGGTGCTCTTCCTCCTGGCCTTTGCAAAACCCAAATCCTGGCTACATCCCTGCTCTTTGGAAAAGCGAAGCTGTGTGCCTCCCCCCTCCCCTTTCTGACAAGGCCAGTCTCCCCCTCCCCACCCCTCCAGATCCCTCCACAGCTGCAAATCCTACATGACTAATACACATCCCCTTTTTTCATCCTCGGCTGGCAGCCAATGTTTGCAGACGCTCCCTAATCCCTATTTTTGCTGTCTTTCTTCTTTTGTGTGTGTGTGTTTCTCTCTCTGTGTGTGAAAGATGTTGAGAGATGGGAGGAACAGCTGCTTCGGTAACCCCTGCTCGGTAAACAGTGCCCGGGTATTGACTTAGCAGCCATCTTGACCCGCGGAGAATTCAGCTGCATCGCCACGCTGCCCTCCTTCCCTCTCTCTCTTGAACTCCGGTGGCCAGCATCTGCTCTGTGACTCCCCCCCAGCTGTCCTTGGAGGCTGGAGAGACAATTAACACTCACACCCAGGGAGAGAGAGAGGGGGGGAGAGAGACCCTTCGCGCCTGGGTGTTTGCATGGGGGGGCTGTAGTTGGGATAGAGATTAATAAGCATATTTGTTCGGCATAGGACAATGTGTGGGATGGAGCTGGGGGGGGGACGGGCAGGTTGGAGTGTGTTGGGCCACCCCAGCCCCCTCTTTGCCTTCGCCTTTGTGTGCCTGGATGTGACTCAAAGGCCGAAGGAGGCTTCAATTGAGCCAGGCAGGACAAACACACTTTGCATTTCAAAGGGGTGTGCAAAGAGGGGGGGGGATGTGTTTTGTGTGCCTTGCCCTCCGCCCCCCTTTTTGCCTGTCTGGATCCTGGTCAGGTTATCTCTGGCATTTGTTTCTGTGCAGACACCCAGATGAGGAACTGGGAGAAAACAAGATGTTAGAGGGAGGGGGAGAGAGGAGGGAGAGGGAGAGAGAGAAAGGGGGAGGGAGGGAGAAAGAGGGAGGAGGGAGAGGGGGAGAAGGGGGAAGGAGGGGGGAGAGAGAAAGGGGGGAGAGAGGGAGAGGGGGAGAGGGAGGGGGAGAGAAAGGGGGAGAGAGGAAGAGGGAGAGAGAAGGGGAGGGAGGCAGAAAGGGGGCAGAGAGGGAGAAAGAAAGAGAAAGAGGGAGGAGAGAGGGAGAGGGAGGGAGAGAAGAGGGAGAGAGGGATGGAGAAAGGGGAGAGAGGGAGAGAAAGGGGGAGGGAGGGAGAAGGGGGAGAGAGGGAGAGAGAAAGAGGGGACAGAGAGGGAGGGAGGGAGAAGGGGAGGGAGAGGGAGAGATAAAGAGGGGGCAGGGAAGGAGGGAGGGAGAAAGGGGGAGGGAGAGGGAGAGATAAAGAGGGAGAGGGAGAGGGAGAGGGAGAGAGAGAAAGAGGGGGGAGGGAGGGAGAGAGACAGAGGGGGGAGGGAGAGAGAGAGGGAGAAAGAGGGGGAGAGAGAAAGAGAAAGTGATGGGGAGATTGTCCGTAAAGGTAGTGATGGGTGTGTGCCAAGCTGCCAAGCAAACCGGTGTGCCAGGCATTAGAGCAAAGCTGTGCCATAATCTATGCCCCCCCCTCTCCTCAATGAGATGACTTCAACACTGATACCCCACACCAGCTGGGTTGTCGGACCTGGAGCCTTTAGTACCAATAGAGGAGAATATTGTAGCTCAGGGCTGAACTGTGGGGTCCTCTGCGCTTTCTGAGCATTTTTCTGGCTGACGTTTCCTGACGTTTCACAGCATCCTCAGTGTTACCTAGTCAGCTTTGACATCAGCACTGATGGTGTTCTGTAGTTGGGTCATGAGACGTCTGCCAGAAAAGCTCCAACCTTAGAAAGCCCCAAAGTCATCCCCCCTCCTCCTCCTCGCAACCCCCCTCCCTTCTAGCACTGTTGATGTTCCCT